>JAOWMA010000127.1:0-128657 GCA_025962755.1 Colletotrichum tropicicola
AATACTTTTAAGTATAATAAATATTAATTAGATAATTAATATTATAAATTATAATAATTTAAGAGAATAGTTTTAGTCTAATTTACCTAAAAAATAGTTAAAAGCCTTATTTTTATACTTTTTAATAAACTATAAAAGTTATTTATAAGTCTTATAGTATATTATATTACTTAACTTTAGTAGTTATTTATAAAAGTGTTTAAGTAAGTAGTAAATTACTAAGTTTTTAAGATATTTAGTGAGTCTTTGGCGACCGCTGTGTCGTCCTGAATATGGTCTAGTGTCTGCAGACCGGTTTGACAGCTGGCTAACCGAGCCCCTTGACTGAGCAACCAAGCCGACATTTCCATCCATGAATGTCTCACTCTCTTTCCATCTGTCTCTCTGTCGGTCTCTCTCTATTATGCCTCTGCCTCTGCCTCTTCCATTCCACGCCCGGCTCAGAAATGATATCATCTCTCTCCTTGATAACCGCCCCCGCGACTCTCCTCCACTCTAGACGGCAGTCATCCTTCCCTCCTCTCACCTCTCACCACCTCGCTCAACCCCCATCAACCAAGGGGAGGCCGTCGTCACCACAGAGACCCCCATGCCCATGCCCATGTGCCATGCCCGTCTTGGCTAGCTCCCATAGCTGAGACACCACCCCGTGCTGTCACGGCGTGGCATGGGCTCGGTGCCGCGGAACGCTCTGATGACCCCGTCAACGTCAACCTGCGCCCAGCTGCTTGGTTGCACAAATTGCCCTCGGGCTCCTCGCAGACGCACCTCGCACTGCATGCATGACTTGAAGCTGCTCATCAACTCTCCATATCTCCTTTTACATAGGTATACAGGGGTTCCCAGCCCTTTCGGCCGTCCTCCAACTGATCCCGTGCGTCTGCGTCGCTTCCTCTCATCACCACTCATCCGAGAATGCCGTCTCCTCGCTCCCAATCGTCAACCGAAGAGTGACATCTCCATCCAACTTGTGCCAGCCATTCCACACCTCCCGCAGGACAACATCCTCGCTCCCGGCGAATCAAGTTCAGACCCCGTGTCCGCGTCCGGCCGGTCGTGCGGCTCGCCCGAGTCCCCGGAGCCGATATCCCTGAACACGTGGTGATGTCGGCATGACACACGGCCCACAGCAGTCCTCCCGAGTTCAAGAACCGCTGGGCCGCAGGATCCTGTCTCGAACCCCCTTGGTGATCTTCCGACCGGTCAAGCAGTTCTCGAATCATGGACACAAAATTCCCAGATCATCTCTTGGAGTTCCTCTGGTCCTTTTGCCCGGGATCTCTTAATGAACAAGAAGGCTTGATTCTTGATCTCGGCTGTGAATGGGGAGTAATATCCACGCTTTAGCCCATCGAGAGCCTAGTGAGAAAGATTCCTGGCCTCGCGGACTAGCCGTTGCACCGAACATGAGCCGTCTGGTATCTTCATACCATAAGATCTAAATAATCGTTGCGTCACCACTCGCGCCTTTCGATTTCCTGCTTCCGCCGCGAGTTGAAACAAACGAAGGCCCTTTTGGGTATCTCGGGTGACTCCAAAGCCAGAAAAGAGACAGAGAAAGTATTGGAGTACTGCCTGGGCTTTCAAATACTGGCGATGCTCGGAATAACTCAACGTTTTCAGCACGTTCTTAACATGACTCTCCTGAACCCACCAGGGCACAAGGCCGGGGTAACGAGTTCCGTAGAAGATCTGGTGCATCGGTGTCAGTACAGGCCCGGTCATGATACTCCACTGATATTGACTCACGTCGCGGTGTAAGTGTAATTTACATCTCCAGACTGTCAGTGGTATGCCGTTGTTGTTGGATTTACCGATGCGAGGAAAATTGGCCGCCGACACAGAGCATCCGTCCTCTTCATCCTCTTGCTTTTCTGGGACCATCCTTCATAGTGATCACTGGCGATATCACAATCTTCGTCGTTGTCTTCGGGGCGGTTTTGGGGCTCTGACAGAGAACCGGCCGACTGTTCTTTACGTGCAAAAATGTTGAAACTATCCGAATAATCTAATGCGTGTGCGTATCGCCAGTGGCCTGTTACTCGGCCGGACTGGCAGCTTCCTCAGACAACGCCAAGTTAATATCCGAAAGGAGTCCAGAAGCATCTTTTTTCTCTGTCTTCCTTCAGGATGTAACCGTGCAGAGACTGAATTTCCCCCGAGGGTCCTATGGCTCTTGTGTAGTAAAATTCGGGTTTGTCCAATCCGTTGTCGTCCAGATGCTGATGCTGCCAGGACCCAGATAGAAGCGGCGCCCGTCGTGCCTACGGCCTGTGGAATATCAACGGTGATGTTCTGGATGTCCACGTCACTCCATTGGAGCTTCTGCGTATGACAACTCTCGCTGGCTTCTTGTAGCCACCTCATGGTATCCTCGACTTCGCTACCTTGAAGCTCCGCAATGCTGCGGGATCCTTCCGGAGATTCGAGGAAAGACTGGCGGCAGTACTCCTCTTCTTAGTCAAGCTGGCTGTCAGCGATAGAAATCCACGGAACGAAGAAGATTAGTGGTCTTGTACATTCGCGCATATGCCCTTGGTCTCACAAGGAGAGATAAAGCCGGATATTGATACGACCAATCGGTACCTTAGTCAATTACAAGGGAGAAACCGCATTTGTCAAAGCCGTATATTTACACGGATTGTGATGTACCGTACCAAAAATACATGCCAGTATTGCCCCGTGACGCTCTTATTCCACGCCTTTCGCTTGCCTTCGGATACTCCCAGCTTGACGAGGTTCGTGTTGACGAGGTCGGTTATCCTCGAATTCCAAGACAGCTCCACACCGCAACAGCCCCGACTCGAATCTTCAAGGGCTGCTTTCGAGATGAACAGGCATCCAATTATTAAGGAACGGTAAAGTCTCTAATGGGAATTGCAACAGTTTTATCGCCATTGTGTCGAAACCCAGATACGTCGATTTGAATGATTCGATCACTACGATATTGGTTGTAAACACGCGTAGCTGCGCACTAATGCCCCTTTTTTGTAGGTTTGTAATGATTCTTTTTCCCTAATTTTGATTTGAGTCACGTTTTTGAGTTTTATTATCCTGAGTATCTGATGTGAGTGTCTCCGGTACGATGTAGTTACTTAGATAAGCACGGCTGCGCAGCGGGAGTTGGAGTATCCAACCGAAGGGGGTTGTGCTTTGTTGGCTCAGTTCAAGTTTGTACTCGTCGAAGCCCACAATGGGCGAGAGAGACCACCCTGTTCGTCTTTGCTGTCGCGATGATTCAGTCGCACGTCCTCAGAGATGGTTTCGGACTTCAAATAACCATGTCCATCTCGATAACCACGTATTCTCGCAGCCGGCGACGATGTGTCCTGAAAAGACCCCCAGATTCGCACATAGCAACGGGGCTTGAGGCTGGCGAACTTCGTATCTGTCATTTTGCACCGCAGGTCACTGGAAAACTCTCGACACAAGGTGTTGGATTCACCAATATTGTTCCATTGAAATCCGGAGTGGAAGGCGCAGTCCTTTATCAACGGTCCGCCGACGTCTACAGCCTCGGCGTCGTGCTATTCGAGATCGCCTTCTGGGAGCCCGTGGAAGTGTTCCACCAGGACGAGACAGAGAGCGTGTCGGCCATCGCCGCCAAGATCCTCGATACGGCTCGTGAGGAACTTGCGGCCGAGGCGGGCGAGTACTACCGCGATGCCGTTCTGAGATGCCTCGAGGGCCTGCGCGGACCGATTCGCAAGCAGTGGCTGACGCCCACCACCGATGAGATGCTGAATGATGCTGAATATTAAGGGAAGTACATGGGCGGGAATCCCGACTACGGGCTGGAGCGCGACCTGATGTGGACAGTGTTGAGAGAGATTGAGAAATGCATAGTCTAGAGAGAGGGCCCACCTCGTGTCACTGCGGCTGCTTCGCTTCAGGCAAACGCGGAATTTATTCATAGCGAATCTACCTAAGGGGTGAAATCATTTACCTCCTCAACGTAATGTTTGTTAGTCCTAAAGATGATTCCCAGTACATAGTGGGCAGAGATGAGCATGTCAACGCCGTCATAACTCCAAATAACCCCCAAACAGTGCTTATCTAGGGTTTGACCTGCAAATATTCCCATGTTCCCCTTTCACGCCTTCCCCTTGACCGAAGCCTGAGAGCTTGCCCTTCAGAAATCCATCCTCCGTCTCTTGGAGTATGATGCGTCTGCCTCCCTAAATCCTCGCTTCACAAATGCATGCGCAACAGTCTTACATGTGGAGTATCATAAATGGCCTGAAATGGAACATGAAGGCGGAAAATGCCGAGCAAAAAAAACTCCCAGCGCATGAAGTCATACATGAAATGTCTGTCGGAATTTCGTCAAAAGTCCTTGAAATACTGGTCGTATTTCTGGATCATGTCGTCCGTGTACGGCTCTCGCTTGCCGTCATCTTCGGGGTAAATGTCAAAACATTGCGCATCGCCGGGGTATCGAATCGGGGGGATGATGGGTCCGCGGACTCTCCTGTGGTAAAGGTCGTCCCAGTTGATCCCCCGGAAAAAGGGGTGTTCTTTGACCTTGGCGGCACCTCCGCTAATGTTGCCCAGCCGCCGTGACCGGTCGACTGTGCAAAAAGCTCTGATCAGGTCTTGCGCTTCGGGTGATACGGGAGGGTCTTGCGGAAACATGACGGGCTTCTCGACGATCCTGCATTACGTGTTAGCGATCCTGGCAAACGGAGCCGAATCTCTTTTAAAGAGAGCTTACTGTTTGTAAATTTCGATAGGATTTTGATGCCAAAATGGCGGGTAACCCGTCAAAAACTCGTAAATCAGGATGCCCAGCGCCCACCAGTCCACCGCCGTGGTGTGGCCTTTGTTGTGGATCACTTCAGGGGCAAGGTATTCCGGCGTGCCGCAGAGCGTGTACGTCTCTGTGGGCTGTCCAGCACTGTTGCTTAACCTCTTTGCAAAGCCAAAGTCCACCAGCTTGATGTGACCATCGCCGTCCAACAGGAGGTTCTCGGGCTTGAGATCGCGGTATGCTACCCTGCCCTGTTGTTCGTGCAGGTACTCGAGCACGAGAACAATCTCTGCGGCGTAGAATTGCGCCGTCTGCTCCTCAAAGCGCCTGAATTTGCGCAGATAGCTGAACAGCTCGCCGCCGGGTACGTAG
The DNA here is from genome assembly GCA_025962755.1 of Colletotrichum tropicicola. NCBI lineage: Eukaryota > Fungi > Ascomycota > Sordariomycetes > Glomerellales > Glomerellaceae > Colletotrichum > Colletotrichum tropicicola. The sequence continues at coordinate 5,123 of JAOWMA010000127.1, forward strand.
TCCAGTAGCATGTACAAGTGGTCGCGGTCGGAGAAGGACGTGATGAGATTCGTGATAAAGGGGTGGCCGGCGACGTCACCGAGAATCAGGCGTTCGTGGCGGACGTGGTCGATCTGCTTGAGCTTGATGACCTCTGTTTTCCTGAGAATCTTGAGGGCAAACACCGTGTCCCGCTCCTCCTCGGTCGCATTGGCTGGCCGTACGAGACAGACGCGGGCAAAGGTACCTGCAACGGCGCAAATCGTTAGCAAACGGGGTTCCGAGACAGACCGACAGCGGCAGAGGAGAGACAGGCAAACATACCTGTGCCGAGCGTCCTCACGACGCGAAAGTCCTGGGGCGTCAACTTGCGACTCGCAATGGGACCAACCCCCGCGTCGGCATGCTGCTGCTGCTGCTGCGCTTGACTGTGTCCATTACTACTTCCACCACCCATCATCTTGGAAAGTCCTCCTCCGACCTGATTAGGCACGGGGCTCGCATGCGCTACGGTCGCGGCCATATTATGTATCTTTTTGTTGATCGCTGAAATCCCGGTCATAAAGGGTCAGGGGTATTGGCGCTGGGCTGGGTGGGCGGACGGGTTGTTTGCTTTTTTTTCGGGTTGACTTCACAGCGCGCCGCCCATCACGGCCTGGAGGGCTGGCGATTTGATGTACTCGAGTTCAGAAAGTAGGCAACGGGAGGCGAGGCGGCCGGAAAGGAGTGTTCGTTGCCGTGTCGTCAGTGGTCAATGGGAGGGCGGGCGAGTGGGATAGGGGGATGGATCGGTTCGGATCGAGTCTCGTCTGGGGATTCGTGTGGTGGTTCGGGAACGGGGTGGGAGGTCTGACAGATGGGGCGGCTTTGCGTGGTGTGCCTTGAGGCAAGCGCAGCAAATGGGTTCGGTTTGATATGGGCGGCGCGAGGCAATAATATCGGCAGCGCAGGTTCTTCTTGTTCGTCCTTAGAGTCGAGAGCGAGAGCGGCCCCCTTCGACTTGGACCTTTCAGGGAGTCGACGGGGAAACCTTCAGATGAAAGGGCCGTGGCAATGACGAAAGCCAGCAGACCCGACAGCTACTTACGGTAGGAGCATTTATGGGGCTGACCAGGAGCGGAGGGGCAGCGAGGCGTGGGCTCCCAGTCTCGCACCCGACAGCACGGGGGGGATGGGTCACTTGCGCCTGCCGCTGCTGATTCTCATTTGCACCTGCTTTGCCGGGACATGGCATCGCCAAGTCGGGCAAGCACCAAGGCAGGTACCTCTGTACCTTCCTGCCTTGCCAATAGAAGGAGCCTACCCAGGAGGGGCGAGTGACACCGTCCAGTCTTCCTTCCATTTAGGTACCGTTCAACCTACCTGCCTTACCTAGGTAAGGTAGTCTTATTAGCCCACTTACACTTTGCAACTGCCACCAAACCGTTTGGCTGTCCTGCACCTGCTCTGCCAATTGCTCTGTCTCTCGAGTCTCCCCCAGCAGCTGGCAGAGCTGGCAGCTGCGGCGGGTGAGGCGTCTAAGGCAAGAAGAGCCCGCGGACACGCCGACACAGATCTACCCGATCGGGCATAGCGTCCTGTCCGTCCGGTGGAAATCCGGGGCAATTCCTCTGCTGACACAGTAGTGACATTCGACCTCGGGCGCTTCAGGTCAGCAGCAGTTTTGCCTCCAGGTCCCTCGCCATCGAAGGCCGAAGGCCCTTTCCGCGCTGGAACTCGGCTGGGACGCGGCCTCATCCACGGAGGCTGCCCGTCACCCCACATACTGCCCCCTTTTCCCCTTCGATTTGGGTGTTCTGGCTCTTCGGGGCCCTCCTGGCTGGAGCCGTCGATTCTGCAACGTTCGTCAACAGCACTGGCAGGGGCCGGTCGTCTGCTTTGTTCATCACACTCCAATCGAACCGCGAGTCTCAGCCCACGGCGGTCTCCCCGCCAGCCTGTGACAGGCGAGAGAGAGGGAAGTAGACATGGAGCAACTCCACCGCCAGGCCCCCGTTGAGAAGCCTCCTGTTAATGACGGGCAGCCAGGCAGAGCCTAGACTGCGTGCCTCCCGTCCGTCTCGATTCTATCCGCCGCGTTTTCCCACTTTTGCAGAAATCTCCGAAACCCTGATGCGCGCAAGGACTATTGGCAATTTCGCAAAAGGAGACTGACATCTCCGCTTCTATCTCCTGACTTCGAGCTGGCCTGAGCTTTCTGACTCCGTATCCTTTTGCCTCGCCGTCTTACCGCCGTTGTCCGCCTTCGGATAGCGCACCACCAACAGAAAATCTACACACACTTTGTCGTCAGGGTGTCTTTGGTTGGTGTCTTAGTCTGCGGCAGCGGTGTGATGCGTTCTTTAGCATCTCTCTTCTCCCCTCAAAAGAAAAGTGGCTCGACGGGGCGCCGGACGTTGCAATCCCGATCTTCCCAGAGAGACGGTAAAGGCTACCGCAGCCAATCTGAAAGGTTAAACGCCAAATACCGACGGACTGGACTCGACAGCCGGAGGCACTGCAGAGAATTGGAAACGCGCTACAGCTGACGAGGCGCTGTAGTTGAATCAACCGTTGCGATGCGGCATTCTTTGACAGCAACCCACCGAGACATCCAGTTTCACACAGGGCGCCTCAGTCAGCCAGATCTCGACGTACCCTGAGAGTAAAAAGTGAGTGCTTTGAGCCACGCAGTACCCTTCCATTCCGTGCGGCGGCTGCAAATCCGTCCCGCGGGGAGGGAATACGCCTTGCATGCAAGCGACTCTTATCGGCGGCTATGACGCAACACATCGTCCCCTCCACTCCCCGATCCCCCCCATCCCACGTCTATCCCGACCCCTTCCATCCCACCTCATCCCATCCCGCTGACGGACCTACCGCAGACATGCTTTTTGGTTCCCTCTACCCGCTTCGCAAACCGAGCCGCCTGCGTGGTACGGGAGTGGCCTTTCCCATGGATGGAGCAGAAAGCAATCCCATCTTCTCCATGGCGATATCTCGTCGACTTCTCGTCATGGCCGAGCTAAAAATTGCACCTTAAAGCAGCTTCTAATCACCAGGCTGGCCTGCCCAGCAACATGGCGTATTTCGCCTCCAAGCCTCCCCCCTCCAAGCGAACAAGGGGGCCTTCCTCTTCGCCAGCTCAGCTCAGCTCGGCTGCCGCTCTGCATGAGTCGTGCCCCATGCCTGATTGCGGCGAGTTGGGCGGTTATGTCACTTCAGCCCCCCAACGAACCGTTTGTTGGTGATGCGTACGACTAACTACGGAGGTATATTTTCCCAATTTGTGCACCCGGCCGGCAGTTTCTTGCTGTTGCTGCTGATGCGGCGCCGCAAGTTTTTTTTCTTTCCCTTTCCCACCCCCAAGCCGACGGACGGATGCGGATTGGCCCCCGCCGTCGGCACGGATAATCGACATTAATTGAGATGGACATGGCACCCCATCTCAAGTCCCGAGGATCGCGGGTTTATGACTAAGTTGATTCTTGGCCATGTCCCTTGTCTTGCCCCCTCCCCATGGAGTCCACAACGAACCTTGGACGTTTCGAAAAGTTCTTTGACGCCTGGTGATGGCTTTTGCAACCACCTCCATATTCATCTCCGGCCACTCCTCGGATTTACCAAGCGTTCGCCGGGGGGACTGACACTTTGCGACTGCCTCGGCTGAACATTACCAAGCTCGGCAAGGCAAAAAGTGCAAGAACCATTCTACAAGCAGCACTCTATGTTGCCAAATGTTGTCAAAGTGTGTCAAAGTGTCCAAAAGACTTTCAACTGCCGTACGCCCTACTCCTTCCCATTGACACCAGCCTCAAAGCCCGAGAGCCCGGAAACCTCTCGACTCGTGTTCCAAGCACAAACCCTCGCTGCCATCTTTGTCAGAGGTTACGAGATGCCAAGCCTGTATGTGTGTGTGTGTGTGTGTGCTACAAGCAGATCTCGTCGCCCAGAGACGCGCGGTTACGAAACCCCCGGTACCCCCGTGCCGGCCGGCGTCGGTGGGAGAGTCGGGACCCGGAAGGCTCGACCTGCACCCTTTTCCCCTTCCTTTCCCCGTTGACGTAAGCGAGTAACCTGGAACTCAATTCAAGCGGCAAATAATAGTTCCTCGTGTCCAAGGATGCACCCTTGCGGTCACCCTTTCCCGGCTTTTCGGGAAAAGCACATCTATTACTCGACGGCAGATAATGGAAGGACTGGGAAGTAGGGATGCTGCAACGGCAACTCTTGTCAGAAACAAGAGTTTGACTCGTTCCTGGTGTCATCCGGATATGCCATGCCCGCTGTTTACCCGACCTATAGCTCTACGGTTCTTAATACCTTGCGAGGAGATCGGGGTTGAGACCGAATCTACTGGGCCTCAGCAATGACCCTGGTTATTCAGCCGCTCCCAGTGCTGATGCTCGAGATGGAGCTGGCCGAGCTCTGCCACGAGGTGCTCTTGGCTAGCCTCGATGTGATTGGGCATTGGTTCATTATGAACCTGGGACAACATGGACAATGCTTTACCACGTTGTTACTCCGCCCTGTGCAATCAGACAGTCATTGGCTAGTTCATGCTCTGTATTGGCTCAATGCGTCGCTCTTTACAATGCTTTGTTGCCGCTTCCTCTTCCTTCATAATCATGCGAGGGCCTCTTCCGTGTCCATATATATATATATATATAGCAACCCAAATTCATCATCAACAGGGTATCAAGCTCTGGCCACCCTCAAATGACCGGTTCTCATGCTTACTGGCTCAGCCACCAAGCCCCAGCGCCCACAGCAAGGAGCGTGGCAAGCACCAACGCCCCCTGTTTAGTAGACCACAGGAACATGCTCCAGCCAACAAACACCTCCTTTCTTCTTGCCGCGGCTCGTCTCTCCCAGGCCTCCGGGTCAATCGCCACCGGCAGCGTGAGCCGCGGGTCGGTGTTGCCCGCCGAGTCCACCGACGTCGGAGCAAGCTCCTCCTCCGTCAACAGCGGCACATCGGCTCTGAGGTACACGGCCCTGTGATCCGAGCTCCGTACGACAGGCATCGCATCGTACGCCTTGACATCCACCTTGGCGGGATCGCCTTTGGCCCATGACGGGACCTCTAGGAAGAGGATGCGGTCCGTCCAACCAGGGTACCTGTGCGGGGCGAATACCCACGGCACGTCTTCTACACCGTCGACCTTGAGGCGGCCATCGACGGGAGGCAAGACGTTGTACTTATAGGTCGGAGGGAACTTGACCTCCGCCTCACTCATACCGTGTAACGTGCGTCCGGCCTGGCGCTCTCGCGTCAGCTGGTCCAGCGCGAAGAAGCGACCATAGTGGTGCTCGCTATCGGGGTCGAGGCTGGGGAACGTTGCCATTGGCGGCGGACTGGTGGTGGAGATGCGGTAGTTGAGATCACCGCCGACAAAGAGGTGGGAGGTCGGCTTGTAGACAGAAATATCCTGCAGCCGTTCCTGCAGAGCCAAGTTCTGTGCGTGGTGCTCGTCGTGGAGAAGGCGCAGCCTTTCCTCACCAGCACCATCAACCTGGTCGTCGCCCTCCGCAGGCGTGTTGGCTGTGCTTGGCGTATTCTTTGGACTTAGGATGTCTTCCGGGTTCTCAAATGTCAGGCTACGCATGATAGCCGCCCAGTTGGCGTTTCGTCGAGGCAGGTTCCACTCCATGGCCGCGAGATGCGTCGCCACGAAGGTGAGCTCCGTCTCCTTCTTTCCACCGTCGGCCGCCTTGCCCTCGTACAAGACTCGTAGAGCCACGGCACCCTTGTTGCCCATCTCCGCGGCACCGAAGCCCACCTCGGCTTCCTGTACGCGCAGAATGGCCTCCGGGCTGCGTGCGAAGAGCATAATGGCTGTCATACCGACATTGCGAGCTCGCACAAGAGTGTATGGCCGCACGGGGGCGGGCGCTGTAGGCTGAACAGTGATCGTATCGTCATCGGAGCCATCGTTGGCGCCGGATGTGTACCTCGCAGCTGCGATGTTCAGGGCTTCTTCGTATCGAGCAAGGTACGGGCTCAGGAAGTAGCCGCCGATGAAGGAGTACGACAGAGGAGCGACCTCTTGCAGGGAGCTGAACGATTGGCAAAGTTAGCACATGACGGGGTAAGCCAAGGGAAAGCTCCCGCTGTGGAGGACGGGGAAGGTGGTCACGAGAGCACTCACAAGACCACGACATCGGGAAGACCGGTGGCATTCTGCTTAAAGGCCGTGTGCAGATGCGACGCAAAAACAGCAACGTTGATGAAGTTCTTGGCGCAATTGAACGTCAACATGAACAGGTCGAGCGTGGAGGGCGCCATCTTGTCGGCGGGCATGGTGGAGTTGACGTCGACAAGGGTCGCCATCAGTGTCGGAGGTGATAACGCCGATGACGGTCTTTGGCGCGTCTCTGCGGCCTGGGCTCTGGTTTCTGGGGCGGGTCGGCGGGAGGTTTTGGCGCTGAGATCCTTGAACCTGAGCTGGGCCGAGCTGGCTTTTATCCAATAAAGTCGGGGACTGTCAGCTGGAGGTCGAACGTCGATTAGTACGCAGACGCAAGGTAAGCTCAGGCAATGCTACTTGCGTAGGTAGCCCACGCGCTTGCCACCGAGTGGAGGTACAAGCGATTGAGTTGCAGTGTACAGCCACAATGCTGCTCGCCCAGTTTGCCCGTTGCTTGACGTTGGTTCGATAATGGTGACGATGATGGAGACGACGATGTTGATGCCCAACAATGCCAACTTCGGATGGGAGCCAAGATGCTATAGATACATACTTCTCGTGGCAGCTAGCAGCTCTTAGTTCCCTTTCTCGTGTTCTGTCCTTCCTGCCTTGCCGGCGTTGAGTCAGCTGCGGCGTCAGGCGAGGCTGCACCTGACCTGTACAGCCTCCTGACGCGCTGACCTTACCGCTTCAGTGTCCCCGCCTACATCCCGCCTGCTACCTTACATTGCACCGTCCTAGAAAGGTCTGGGCCTCCCGAGCCCCGCGCCTGCTTCAAAGCGGGGTCGTGAACCGAGTCTTGCACAAGGAGGGCGAAACGACGTCTCGAAGCTTGCGTCTGGCTAGGCAGGATCCAATTTCGGGCTCGAAGTATCGTCGAAGCTTTCGATCCCAGTGACATCGATTTTGTCAATGACCCGTGCATGACGGACCCAGCAACAACAGCATAAGGTCGCTGATGTGAATGCCCCAGCAACGTCTCCCCGTCCAGCAGCCCTCACACACGTCATGATGGGTAATGCAAGGCACCGCATATCGCGCAATAAAGTGTGAATTGAGAAACTACCATGCATGTATTGGTTGATTCCACCGCATCCTATCGACCTGCCCACAACCACCCGTGCTCCGCCTCCACCGACTAAAAATCTTGCCGAACCAGTCAAGGCTCCTGGGGTGATGAAGGCGCAGTGTTGAGAGTCCTAGCGCAAATATCCTCGCAGCCTAGTCACCCACACCGGCCGACCAGGCAGCCAAGTGAAAGCGGTAGACTGGAAAGGACGATGCTAGGCAACTCCAATGAGCTCTTGATAGTTGCCGTGTCTGAAAACTGAGTCGGTCGATGAACAACCCAGCCTGTTCACCCTTGCATGCAGGTGTCGAAAGTCCGATTTCCTCAACCAACCAAACCGAATGAAAAAAAAGTGAAGGAAAAGAATGCCTATCTCCCCCATTAACTGCGCGTGCGTTGTATCGTTGCCGAGGCTGTCGATGGCGACTTGTTCGAGTCGTGCTTCTGGTCTTGACACCCTTCAAAGCCACGCATATTCCGCATGTCTTCCGCAGTCCTGCCCCATCCCCAGTACCTCCCCAGAAGCGGGCCTCGACGCGTGATTGACAAGTGCGAAGCCATCGAATAGAAATCAACTCGTAAGTGCGCGTGACTATTAAGAGAAAAGGAAAAGGGCAAAGAAAGTGAACAAGGAAAACCGTCGGTGGAAACGCAACTCGAACGCATCGACGAGGTGCATGGTCGAAAACCAAGGCACTCAAGGTCTTGAAGGGGAGTCTCGCGGAGCGGCCCGACGACGATACCTTGACGATCAAGGTACCGGACGTGCCGTTCAATTTCTTCCTGCCATGAACAACAACCCCGGAATCCCTAGCAGAGCCTGCCAGACATCTCGAAGCTGTTTGTCCCGCCACGAAGAATTGAGCAATGCGGAGAAACCAACCCAGACATATCGAAGAACGAAACTGAGAATGCGTAAAAGAGATGCGACCGGTTCGCGTGGCAAGGCGTGTCATCAAGAGACCCTGCTGGTGAGCAGAACCCGAACCAATCGTGATGCCTGGAAGCCGTGCCACGGAAGGAATGAAGCCAGTAAGCCGGTCAAATCATACTCCCACAAGATGGACAGATGCGTATGGCTGCCGTTTCGTTTCACTTCGGCAAATAGGAATTCGAGCCATACGCGGGACTAGCGCTTTTCGTAGCCGAGCGCAAACTAGATCATCGTCCACTAAGTCAGCATGATTTTGTCAGCAACGGTTCTCCGACGTCCTGGAGTTGAGGATGGGGTTGGGCTGAGGGTTTACTCACATCCTGTCGCTTCCACCGACGGCACGGTTGGTATCCGGAGTGTTAACACCAGCACCAGATCCTCGTTCAATCACTTTGCGGCGCGAGCTGGGAAGGGGGTTAGGCCTATTAGCGCCAGACTGAGGGGTCTGCTGACCGGCAGTAGCGGCATTCGTGCGAGATGCCCGCGCCTTCTCATCCTCCTCCTGGTTGGCTCCGGCGGCCTGAGCAATGGCCTGAGCATTCTTCTGGTACTTGTAGACGGTCCAATCGAAGACGTAGTCGTACTGGAAGCCCTCGCGGACGAAGAGATCACGGAAGATCTTGCGGAGGTAGCTGTAGTCGGGCTTGTCGTCGAATCGAAGGGATCGGGTGTAGTTCAGGTAGATGGCGAACTCGTTGGGGAAACCGCGGCAAAGGACCTCGGTCGGGGTGGTCATCTTCTTCTCCATAATTCTGTCGTACTTCTGCTTCTTGGTAGCAGCCTTCAGTCCCTGCCAGGGAAGAGATCCACGGCAGAAGTACAGCATGACATAACCGAGGGATTCCATGTCGTCACGACGGGATTGTTCTGGAGAAAGTGTCAGTTTGTCCGGATCGTAAAGAGGATTCTATTGCGGCAAACATACCGACACCCAAGTGGGTGTTGATGGAGGCATAGCGAGCCGTGCCGGTAAGGTTCTTGTTCTCCCTGTAAGGAATGTGGAAGTGCGTCTTGGGGTCGCGGTACTTCTTGGCCAAGCCGAAGTCAATCACGTTGACCTGGTTGCCACGCTTACCAATGCCCATCAGGAAGTTGTCGGGCTTGATGTCACGATGAATGAACGACTTGGCGTGAATGTACTCGATGCGGGAAATGAGCTGGTCGGCAAGCAGGAGGACAGTCTTCAGGGAGAACTTTCTGTTACAAAAGTTGAAGAGATCCTCCAGACTGGGTCCGAGGAGATCGAGGACCATGGCGTTGTAGTCACACTCGGTGCCGAACCAACGGACAAAGGGGATACCAACTCCACCGGCGAGGGACTTGTAGACTCTAGCCTCGTACTCCAGCTGGGGGTGCTTGGCCTTGACACTCTCAAGCTTGATGGCAATTTCCTCACCGGAGATGATGTTGGTGCCGAGGTAGATGTCGCCGAATGAACCGGAACCGATCTTACGACCGATGCGGTACTTGTTACCGACGCGGAGATCCTGGAGTGGGATTAGTGACGGTGCTGACGAGGCTGGCACAAGGGGGCGTGGAACGGATGGTGGGCATGATTCGGAATCGTCACGTACCATGGTAGTCATTTTGGACGGTGATTTGAGGGTGCTCCTTTCCACAGGGGAAGGGTGCAGATGTCGAATGTGGTTCGGGTGTCGATTGACGGATTACGGGAGTTGTCGGCGGCTGGGCCGTAAGGACTGAAGGTAATTAGGTCAGCGTCGATGCATGAAGAGAAAGAAAATCTAGCGAAATGTGACGTTGAGGTGATGCCAGTGTAGGGGCGAAGGTTTGGGGTTGGAAGGAAGGTGGAAGTTGAAAAGAGTGGAGCGCGACGGTCGAGGCCCTGGAAGAGAAGAATTGGATGAGGCAAAGCTCGGATCCACCACCAACCACGGTCAGCCCGAGGCCGGGCTGGACATACGGATGATGGCTGATTCTCAACGGAAGTGGTCCGAGAACGCAAGAAATGTCCAAAATGCACGGCGAGGCAGGCACGCAGGATTGCAGAAGCACACAAGAGAATGTTTACCTGCTGGGTGCTTGTGGGTATGTGTGTTTGGTGTCGGAAGCGGTGATGGCGTAGCGGTGTCTGGGGGGTTGTCGGTGTCGGCGGTTGGAAGAGGACCTGTGACGAAAGAGGCCGACCGGGAGATTATGGTTTGTCGGGGGTTGAGGACGAGAAGTCGAGCTGGCAGCGAGTCTCGGAGGACAGAGGGAATTTGTAATTGATGGTGACGAAGGGGGAAGTCTCTCCAACGGAAGCCGTGTCCAAATGGGCGGGACAGGTCGAGGTGTTGGGAGGAAACAGCCTTTGCAATCAAGGGCTCGAAAGAGATCGTGGGGTGAAGGAAGAAGAACAAGGCAGAGTTCGAGAGAGAGGAAGGGGACGGGAAAAGGGTACCTTAATGGGATGGGAGCCCAAAGTGGAGGCGAAAAGGCAGGAGGAGGGCTGGCGGCGGGCAGCGGGCGGCGGACCACTGGGGTGGGCGAGCACTGGATGGACACGCACCTCGCAGGCAGCCCGGGCAGGCGCGACCAGGCGCAGGGCAGGTGCCGGCCAAGGTACCCCTTGGGCAGGAGTCGCCTGCGAGGTACATGCCGCTGCACGCCTTTTTTGCCCAGATCAGCTCGTACCTTCCCTTCCTGTCCAAGGTACCTTCACAGCTGCCCTCACGATGGTATATTTTCCCCGGCAGGCTGAGGTAAGGCACCGCAAGGCAGGCTACCTAGGTTACCTACCTACCTTTGGTACCTAGGTAGGTAGCAGGAGAGAGAAGGAAAGAACCACCGAGCAGGTGTTCCTTCCTCCGCCCTGTCCCCCGACGTTCTTGCCCAATTTTTAGACGACGGGACATCTTAGCTTCAAATTCCACTTTGCTGGCCAAGCTAGAGCACCACGCAGGATTCCCTGGCGGTGGTCTGTGGCCTCAGCCAGCCGTTCAACTCTCAACTTGTTGTTGTTCTTCCATTGTCATTGTTGATGCAGTTGCCCTGCTGATTCCACCGCTTGACGCCGCACGGCAGGGCACCGCAGGCAAAGCAAGCACAGCAAAGCAGGGCAGGGCAAGGCAGCAAAACAAGCAATTACGACACTGCCTGGCATCAGCAACGAACGGCACAAAGGCAATCAGCTCGGCCAGCTCGGCTCAGCCCAGTCCGCGGCCAGCAGCCAGCAGCCAGCTCATCTCCCTCCCGGGCCAGGCTTTCTCTTGGGCGTCGCTGCCGCCGCCGTCCACTGCAAATGGAACACACAATGCCATCCCGATCAACCGAGCTAGGTACCTACGGCCAAGTGAGGTGATGAGTGGCCTGGCCAAGCACCAAGTCTCATCATGCTCTCCTGGAGCCATCTCGACAGACATTGCAACAGCGCACTGGCCACGCAATTCAATGCAATGAACGCCCTTCCACTGGACAACGACGGGGAAGACCTGGACAAGACACTGGGCCCTTGGCAACCCGAGTCCCACGGTCCACCCGTTACTGTCCCACCCCTCCCAAGGGGGAAATTTCAGAGCCTGAGAGACGCGCCCCAAGGGCCCCCAAGTTCCAACGGGCCCCCGAGAGCATCCAGGAACCCTGCCGGCCATCGCTGGATTCGGAAGACTCAGGGCAGCGAACGCGAGATGCACACGCAGACTACGCCATATGGGGGGTTTCTCGATGACACGGAATGATGCGAGAGGGGCGAAAGCGCCGGTGCGGGATGGACCCTGAAAGTCGTGCTGCGTTCCGGCCTTGACCTCAACTCAACACGCTGCCGCTTCAAAGCAAAGGGCGGCCCTCATTGAGCTACGCAGGTCGCGACCAGCCGTCCACCCCGGAGTCTCGCCTCAAATTCCACCCAGCACGCCGCCAAAACCTGCCCGCAGATGACAACGCCTCTCCGCGTGTCTGAGTACATGCATGGCGCGAACCACTTCTTCAGGAACCAGACGGACGGCCAGCGCTGGGCTCACACGACCTTTCGCAAGGGCGAAACATGATTACACGCGCCCTTCAGACGTACCCAGTACTTTGTTTGCCGCCCGCATCTCTGACATCGACCTTGGATGTTCCCAATTTGCGAAGAACAAGCCATCAATCATGCCAATTTCCAACGGGAACCGGCATATTATTTTAGGAGCCATATCAGCCCCTCACCAGTCTTTATTGCCGCAGTTACCACCGCCTGCTAATCACTCAGGTGATGCAGCTCCAGCTTAAGCAGGATGCGCTAACCGCCAGCCGGCGAGAGCCTCACCGCTCTTAGCACTCTCCTGGCAACTAAACCAGGATGCCCAAACTCAACATTTCAACCAGATGTTGGTCAGAAGACCGCAGTCCAAACAGTCGGCCAAGCGCTCCGGCACGACGAGATCGAGATGTCTGTTTCGAGCAGCGAATTGAGCTCATTTATCTGACGTGAACCTGACCTGACCCTAAGGAGGGAAGAAAGCAATGCTGCTCTGCCGAGTACCGTACCTTGGCATGAATGTCGGCTCGGAGTGCCTCGCTGTGGCTAATGCAGTACCGCCCGCATCCGTCATGCAACACACATCTCGGATTCCGCTATGCTGACGTCCGAGATATCAAATCCCAATGCCAAAGCCCCCTTGGTTTTGCCCTCCTTAAACAGCAAAGGATCTCCCACAAGGGGCGGCAATAAGGGGATTTTCTCCCTGTCCCTCCACCGGATACCCTGCGATGCACAAAGCAGAGGCAGTGGCCTGCAAGAATGCTGCCCCATCGCCAACCATATCTCACCTCCGCCTTTGCTTAGGCGTGTCAGGCGCCGGAAGAAAGCCGTGGCGTCGGATCGGGTCCAAAGGCGTGGAGGCCATCCGACGACTCCCACGTCACTCTCGCCCCGGCCGCCCGCCAATGGCTCCAAACACCGAACAGGCAGAAAGACACAAACTTCCGCAGGATGCGTGCCTTGCGCTGCGAGCAAACAAAGCCAGCACCTCCCAGCTTCGGTGTTTCCTTGACCATGATTTGGTTCGCCAAAATCCAGGTTTCGCCCACTGGTCATCAACACCCGCGACTCAGACGTCCGAACCGTCACCCTGCCAGTTGTCTCGGAGTTGGGCAGCAATCCCTGGACAACGATCCCTAGCCTCTTGCGCAACTGGAACCGCATTCCGTGCATGCTAATTAATGGAAGCGCTCGCTCCCGGCGCGCCCTGTCCCGCGGCCCGGCCGACACACCGAAAGTATTCCCAATTGCAGATAGACAGCTCCAATCGACAACGACGGCCAGATGCTTGGTTTTTTTCAGTTCGGCCACCCCATCCTCAAGCCGGCCACAACGAGATACGGTGCCGAATATCACCTGACAAGGCACGCCCTTTCGAAATGCCAACACGTCTTTCCTCCCGGCAAACATCCATCATTTGTAAAATCTGCCGCGGATGACCGTCGACCTATCTTCGTGGTGGCGGCACACCTGCTTGGACCTGAGCCCTCGCAGCTGAAGGGCGGGAATCGACATGGAGGGTTTGGTGAATAGGCTGCCTCCGCGAAGGTCAAAAACACCTCCCGGTTTCCTCATACGCCGAGCCATCGTTTCTGAGTAAGCTCGGCTCAACCCCTGGGAGCTGCAGCCCCGAGCAGATGCATCTGTCGACATCCTAAATTAAGACGTTCGAGAAGCGGCAGATGGGTGGCTACCATGTTCTGGAAGCTCACCGCCGTTGGCAGCGCTATGGCGCCTCCTGGTCCCTTTTGATACATTGGTAGCGCACGCGCATATCGAAGGGAGGAGACGGTGTGAGGAACTGTCCCCGTAGTACCGGTTCAGAAACGTCATTTGCCTTCTTCACCCAGCTAACTAACGATCTCTCCAGCTTTGTCCCACCGTCGCTTGGGACGAAGACACATCCAGCCTAGGCTGTCTAGCCGAAGCTTAGTCCGCTCCCGGCCGAAAGGTGGACATTTTTTTCCATTTTGAAGAAGCCTGTCACCCTGGCCTCTGCAGGCTATTTTGGAGACGCAATGCCAACAACGCCGAGGCAACCAACTCTCCACAATCCACTAGCTTACCATGGCTCTCCGCCGACCTGTCATGTCGTCTGACTTTGCGCTGCTATCAACTCTTTGGCTTCCTCGTCTGTCGGCGGCAGACAGTCGTGAAACTTGGGAGAGGCCAAAGAACCCTGACTTGTCCTGAGAACAGTACGAATGTACTTCTACGTCAATTGCTGCCGATGCTTCCAGGACCCCCGCAAAGCCAAGCCTGGAATGCCCTTCACCTAAGGGTCGATGCGCTTCCAGCCAACGCCGATCGCTTTCGGATTTCGCGCATCGACCAATCCGCCGGCCGCGCACCCTCATGAATGGACCCCCAAGCAGAAAGGCACCACCGATCCGCCTGCACTGGCTTGCCTTTGGCTCCGCGGACTGCTTGGCGCCGTGCTCACCGAGTCTGCGAGTTGCCTGATCCTGCCTCTTTTCAGGCAGTTTGCATCAAGACGCGAAAGTCACAAGATCTCAACCTGCATATCATGGAGTTCCGCGACGGGTTACCTCCGACCTAGCACGGCAGGCTGCGCCAGTCTGCTTCACGAGATTGGCTACTATGAAAGCCTGATGGACGCCATCGGCTGACGCGCCCGCGCCGCGACCGCGCGAATGATTTGAGAGACACGTTCAGGCATATCTGAACACTCGTGACATGATTGCCGCCGAAACGGCCCTTTCGGCTCCTGGCCGTCTATGCCTGTGCCCATGTCTTCTACCCCTTCAATTACACGAGCCCGGTTTTGGGTGTCCCAAGGACCGTTCGCACCCCATGTCCGGCCCCGAAGCCTTGAAACGCCGTCGGACCATCCCACTTCATGCCCCGGGCCGCACTCAAAGCCATGAACGCTTTCACCCTCCCTTTCGGATCATCGGTAGGATGGAGCTAGCGAAAGGCCGGCCGGGGTCCTGGCCGAATTTTGACGACAGTATGTGCATTTGACATCGAGGCTCATGTTCGTCCCCCGGCCAAATGCGGTGCGCGTATCGCCGTTGCGAACTCTTTCCACCTCAGCCAGGCATTCACTGACCCCGTTCATCGATAAACGCTTCACCAATAACGCTGGCAAATTACCGAGCCAAAGCTCGAGTGGCCCGGCCTCCGATGGCAAATCTACTGACTCAAGTCCCTTCTCGGACTTCACCCGCAGCCCGCAACTTGAGATGAACCTTACAGCACACGACACATGAACTAAGAAAAGTTTTCTTCCCTTCTTCAACACAGCATGGTGCCCATCTCCACATCTATCCCAACGTCCATCGCTCCAAGCCGTTCCCTCGGTACTTGCTCGGATCCCAACAGCATGGCGTCCCCTGGCTCCCGTGCTCCACGCTGTTACCACGTGGTACCGCACGAGTTGGGTCTGCAGAGCTGTCAGGATAGTTCCTAGAGCGGCCTCGACGTCGAAGGTCTGTGACCGAAGCGGACAGGTCGTTAGGTTATGGCCGGACTACACTGAGTGGCGGCTACAGGTGCAAGTATCCTGCGCTTAAGGCGTTCGCAAGTGCAACCAGTGATTTCACGGTTTATCAACGAAACAACACTAAATAGAAGTCATTAACTGTCAGCGACGTCTCGATCATGACAACCCTACACGAGGACCACAAAAAGCGCCCATGTCGTAGATCATGAGATCATCACCAGCCCGTAACCTGGTACGTACGATGACAGTCTCGTAGGCTAAGATGCCACCGTAAGCGCCTCGACAACATCCTAGACGCGCGCGTGTCGATCTAACCCTCTGACTCGTAATCCGAGAAGTCTTCGTCATGCTCCCTGGGATGACCAGGCCTCACGACGGCCCTTGATCGTCCCATACCTCAAAGAGTCCTGCGACCTTGTATCTGTCTGCTAGACCATGAAAGTGTCCGGTTTGATCGTCTGCCATTCAGTACACGCTCGCAGGGTATAGCTCTGCTGTTCTACAGCCCGGATCAACCTCCAAAATCCGCCGTCGTTACTCATTGCCAATGACCTCCCACTCCTTGGCAAAGGTCTCCTCAAAGTCCGTCCTATTCTTGACAGGCTTCCACCCGATATCCCGCGCCAGATCGGCCCTCGTCCTCGCCCGCGACGCCCACGCCAACTCAACGACTTCTAGATCCAAATCCATCCCAATCTTCTCCTTGGCCTCCTCCAACGTCACCTCCCTCACCTCGTCAGACGGCAGGTATCCCAGTCTATACCCCTCCCTCGCGCTCCTCTCCGCCACCTCGCGCCACGAATGGTGCCCCGTCTCGTTGAAGTATACCCCCTTCCTCCCGGACGGCAGTTCGTCCCCCGCGAGCAGACGACCCACGACGAGCTCGTACAGCGCCGCCAGGTCCTCGATGTGCACGTGGTCCCATTCCCCCGTACCCACACCCACGACGAAGGCGTACCCGTCCCTGCGGGCCGCGCGCATGACGGCGTTAATCTGGATCGAAAGGCGGTTGAAGAAGCCGCCGCCGATGCCGTAGATGGTCGGCGACGTCAGGATGTGCGTTCGCACCCCGAGCTCCTCGCCGCGCTCCATGACGAACACGTCCGTCGTCCGATGGGGCCAGGGATGGTCCTGCTCGCGGTGCTTCTCGTAGGCGTAGATATCATCGTCCCGATCTGACCAGACGTGGTGGTCGCGGTGGGTCTGCGTGATGAGGGGGTCGCCGAAGCAGGTCGTGCCGCTGGTCTTGATGAGATCAGCACCATCGGCGTCACTTTTTGTGTCCAGGGTGCCTGGGCCGGGACGAGCTTACATGGACCAGGAGGGCCGTTTTCCCGGCCTTCTTCCGCTCTGCCAGGCCAAGCAGGATGGCCTCGGCGGCGTGTAGATGTTGCGAGCTGGCGACGTTGATAACAAGGTCGTGCCTGCTGGCCTCCGCCTTCAACGCATCGCTGTCGTCGAGCCCCGAAAACACGACCCCGTTCACACCTTTGGCTCTGAGAAGATCGGCCTGCTCCTGCTTCCGCACGAGGGCAGTGAAGCTGCTGGTCTTGATGCTGGAGTCTTTGGAGTTGAGCAGCGTCGTCAAGACGGAGCCGCCGCTGGTTCAGAAATTCGAATCAGCTATAAGATCACTGGCGGGCTGTTTATGGTAGGTCTCGCACATAACCAGTTGCTCCGGTAATGAGAATACTCGCTAAAGACATGATGCGCGAAGTGTAAGTACTGGTATGATTGGATGGTATGTGAGATGCGGTTGCGAAGCTAATCTTGAGGCACCCGACATTGTGCTAACTCGTCTATCTTTTATTCTCCCCATGAGACCCCTGCCCTACAAAGCTCGTACGAACTACTGTCGCAGCACATAGAAGTCCAGATGTCGATTCCACTCTGTAACAGCTTTCCAAAGAACGGAGTGCGTACATTGGTGGATGAAGCAATGTATCATGGCTTACAAATGCTGCTTGAATACAGCGCTCCGCCTCGGCCGCTCAAGCTTATTGATTACAAAATACATGAGCGACAGCGACAGTGACACGAGAGAGGGGACCTGTTTTTGAGCGCGTAAAGTCTTGGGAGCGGCGATCCTCGCCAACAACGGTTGATTTTTCGGCCGTCGGAATGCTGCACTCGGAGAGACTCTGATTTCCAGGTCTCCTATCAACGCCCGGAACTCGGGCAGCAGCGCAACAACCGCCGGACGAGAGCCGGGCGACTCGTAGGTAGACACGCCGAGACAGTCGGAGAAGTTTGGATGTCCAGTCCGTGTGACGCGGCGGTGGGGACGGATTAGAGAAGATGGCCCGAGCATTCCGACGGTTCGGACGAGCCAAAGCGGCAATCAAGGTCGGGCTCTCACGTGGCTGGTAGATCTCACGACACTCCACTGCCATGTCCCCTAACCCCGCTATCGGCCGGGAGTTGGTCCGTTGGGCGGGGCCTTTATCTCCGGCCGGACGGACGGGCGAATGGGGAACCAGAGAACATTCAGGCGGGACGCGGCATATCGGGGTTCTCACGCGCAGCCTGAGGCGCGGCGTACGTTGCTAAATTCACTACACGTCAACATCACAACCCACTACACATTGGCCAAGGCTACGTACGTTGGGCGGGGTTGTATCCCTGCTGCTGGTAATACTGCCCCGGGGGCAGCGGCCGGCCCGGGGGGTACTGGTACTGATACTGGCACTGGTACTGGTACTGGTTGTAGGGCGGCCTGTAGCGGTGGTCCTGGAGGTACGGCGTGATGGTCTGGTCGACGAAGTCGGTCGTCTTGCTGAGCAGCTTCCTCGCCGTGGCGCTGCTGAAGAGACCCGAGTTGGACTTGGTCGGACCCTGGGCCGGGGCGACGTAGTTGGGCCGCGTCGGAGGCGGGCCGTAGGGGTTCGCGTGCTGGCCGTAGCCCGGCGTGGGCGGTGACGTCCGCGGTGGCAGCGGCGGAGGGTTGGCCTGGTAGCCCTGCGGCCCGTTGACGTAGGACGGCTGCGGAATCGGGGGCGCGCCGTGTGGAGAGTAAGGGTATGACTGCGGGTTTGGCGGGCTCGGGTTGTGGACCGGCTTGAGGGCGCCAATGTCCGAGGGAGAGTACGGGTAGGCGGCGCCGGTTGGGTGCGGCGAGAGGGGTGTTGCTGCCGGCGGCTGGTATAGCTGCGTCTGAGACGGCGCGGGGGAAGCATTTGGACGGCCTTGGGAGATTGCCTGGTCATATGACGGCGGCGGGGAGGCGTATTGCTGGTTTGCCAGCTGTTGGGCGATCTGGGCTGCTTCTTGAGCAGTGCTCGATACTGAAGCTGCTGGGCTATGATGGGCTGAGGTCGTCGAGGCAGGCTCCGGGCGGGCGTATGACGGCTGCTGCGGGAAGTAGGAGCCCATGGGCAATGTAGGAGGCAGAGCGGGCTGGACGAAGACGGAATTGGCAGGCGTCGCTTGCGTGTAAGCCTGTTGAGGAGGGGCTTGCGAATACTGCGGTTGAGGATGAGGTTGCGGTTGATGTTGCGGTTGCGGTTGTGTCTGAGATTGAGGTTGAGGTGACTGACCCGTTTGCGCAGGAGTAAGAGGCGTCACTACTGTTGAAGTCGGGACAGACAGCGGGCTTACGGATGAGCCGCCGGCTGGGTAGGGATGGATTGGCAGCGTCACCTGGGCCCCGGGAGACGGGTGGTGGCCCGACATGGGACTGATGGGGCTCTGAGGCGGGTATGTCCCGGCGGGTGGGATCACGACGGGCTCGCCGCCGGTGGAGACGGCATGCTGCTGCTGGGCGGCCGGGGGGTGGGGGCGGGCGATATTCAACGGCGCCGGGGCCAACTGGGCCGGATCGGGAGACGCAGAGGCACCCTGTTGGGCCGGCCGGCCGGCCTCCACCTCGACCGTCTGCTCGGGACGAAGCACGGGCTGCGATGTGGCATCGGTGCTCTGCGGCCTGCTCGCCGGGCTTGAAGCGGCGGCTGGCGTTGTCTCGGCGGTACTTTGGTCGGGCTGGTTCGAGCTCGGGCCGGTCTTGACGATTCTCAACGGCTTCACGGCGAGCATCTCGTCGGCATTCCCGTCGTTCCCTGGTTGCGAGGCTGAGTCTACCCGGTCGGGGACGTCGTCCGGGAGGAAGAAGCCCCAGGGATTCGCCTGCACGAGTGGCTTCTGCTGGGCGCCGGGCGAAGGCGTGGACGCGGCAGCGGACTCGGGCCGGGAGGCTTCGGGCTTGGCCGCGGCCGTCTCGGCAGACATTTCGAAGACGGGGGGCCCGCTGGCATGTTGGGCGGCAGCGGGCGGCGGTGCCGACGACGCGGATGACGTCGGTCTCGATTTCGGGGGAGCGGTGGACTGCGGGGCCTCTAACTCGGCGAGGAAGTGTTGCTGCTGCTGCTGCTGCAGCAGTTGTTGGGCAGAAGGGGCAACTGGCGCGATGGGCGATGTCGGAGCAGCGGCGGCATATTGCTGCTGCTGGGGAGGAAAGTAATACTGCGGTTGCTGTGGTGGCTGGTAGGGCTGGTACTGTTGATGTTGATGCGACGGCGACAGCGGCGGCTTGGTCGGTGAGGGCTGCTGGACGTAGTATTGCGGCTGTTGCGGAGGATACGCGGCGTACTGCTGCTGCTTGGGGGGACCTTGGCCGGTGCCCATTTTGGATTCGCGGTTCGCTCCCTCTCTCTCTTGTTTTCCGTTGCCGTCCTGTCGAGTGTTCTATCCCAAAGTCTCGCGGCAGAACGCTCGTCGCCGTCGTCGTCGTCGTCGCAAGTCTGTGAGGAAAAGAAGAAGAGGAAACAGGTAAACACAGATGTCGCTGCGAAGGAAGCGGAATAAAGCCAAGGCTGGCTTCTAGGTTTCCAGCCGCAGCGCCTTTCCCTCTTCTCGGCTTAGCCTCAATTTGCGCCTCTGGGCACTGGCACTGGCACTGGCAATTGGGGCAACAGAAAGTCCCTTTTTTTTTCACGACATGGGTGCTCGGTCTCGGACAGTTGTTGTTGTTGGAGTGCACATACTTAATTAGAATATCCATGTACCAACACACATTGGATACTTACGGATACGGGGAAATAGGATGGAATACCTTGCCTTACCTACCTGAGGTACCTGAGGTTGGAGGCCCAATCTCAGGGCGGTGTTGGCGGTGCGGTGCTGTCGAATGACCTCACCCTGTTCGCCCCCCAGCGCAGAACTGTCGGGTCGGGTCGGTTGGCCTCCAACGCTGCACTGCAATTCGGCTGCCTGTCGCACCTGCCTGGCCTTCATTTGCTGCGCCGCCCGGGCCCTGGTGCGCTGCCTGCCAACAAATCTCCAGCCCCTGCGCTGCAGCTTGCGGTTGCACTGTCAATCAAAAGGAAGGTGCGACCTTGGGTACGTACGGTACGTACCTGACACCTCAGGCACCAGCTGGCAGCCTGGATCTGGACCCCTGCCGGGATCACCAGAACAATGCCGTCACGCTGCCCGCCTCTGATTGGCCGTCCGCTCGCTTGTTCTCGCTAGGGCTGAAATCTCCTTGGCGCCCAAGTTGAAGCCTTCGGAGCTGAAGGTGCTGTGACGGCGCCACGCTTCCCGCCTTGCTTGGCCCGCGGCAAAGCACAGCATCGCCTTTTTCTTGGTCTTCTTTGACCTTGCCCAGGTGTTTGGCGTTCGATCCAAGACATCTTTGACAACTGTGGTAGGTCGACATGCGACGGTCCGCGGATGAGAGGATGCTGTCGACACTGTCCAGATCTTACCTTGTGTAAGAGAGTATCATGGAAATCAACACAGCCGCTGCTGATCATATCTACCTAGTATGCCAGATCACCTGTCTCATATCTCCATGACTGCTGAATCATCTCGTCACACGCCTCTTTCCTTGGGGTTCACTCTAGAGTTGGCTAGAACACCTGAAAGCATGGTATTTGAGGCTATCGGCATTTCGGCACCACGGCTGGGCTACTAACACCAACACCCGACCGGATACGGATTGAACAGCAACAAAGCCAACCAGGACTAATTACAACATCTTCAACTCGATCCGGCGTTGCTCACCCGGCCACCCGCCGCTACTCGATCCTCTTCAACTCCACCTCAAACGCCTTGGGCGACACGCTGTCCACCCGCCCGTCGTCGCCGTACGTCAACTCAAAGTGGTCGAGGCCCTTGTAGTTGTACGAGTTGCGGTCGATGCCGCCCCACGTCACGCACGACGCGTTGCCCCAGAACGCCAGCCCGTCAATCATCTCCTGCTGCTCCGCCGTGAACCGGTCGAACACGGCCCGCCACGCCGTCGTGTTGCCCGCACGCAGGCCCGTCGGGTACACCCGCGCCGTGATGTTGCCGTTGGGCGGCAGCTCCGTCATGTCCACCGTCTGGAAGCTGTACCGCTGCAGGTTCGCCGGCACGTCGAACCCGCGCACCACCCACTCCTCCACCTTGACGCCCCAGCCGCCGTCCACCGCCAGCGTGATGCGCGAGTCGGTGCTGGCGTCGGCGTACGTCCCCGCGATGCTGTCCTTGGCCTCGTCCCGCGCCGCAGCGTCGAGCGCCTGCACCAGCGGCGGGAGGATCGCGTTGAACTTTTCCGTGTAGTACGAAAAGGTGTTGGAGACCTCGGGCCCGGAGATGAGGATCGACACCGTCAGGTTGTACTCGGGCACGAGCACCAGCATCGCGTGGTAGTTGAACAGGTCGCCGCCCTTGGTGTACATCTCGATGAGCCGCCCGTCGCCCGTCACCTTGTCCGAGATGAAGCCCTCCCACGGCATCCCGACGAACGTCTCGACCCCCGAGGTGAAGGTCGACGGCTTGAACCACCGCCGGGTCTTGGGGCCCGAAAGGAGCCGGTGCTGGAGGATGGCATCGCCGAACTTGAGCATGTCGCTGGTCGACGAGTACAAGGCGCCGGAACTAAGGACCCATCAGCACGGCATCTTGCAGGGAAGGAAGTGACTTACGACGCAAAGACGCCCAAGTCCCAGTCAAAC
This sequence comes from Colletotrichum tropicicola, assembly GCA_025962755.1. Lineage (NCBI taxonomy): Eukaryota > Fungi > Ascomycota > Sordariomycetes > Glomerellales > Glomerellaceae > Colletotrichum > Colletotrichum tropicicola. The sequence continues at coordinate 27,637 of JAOWMA010000127.1, forward strand.
ATGGTGTCGTTGACCGGAATGAAAACCTTCTCTAGGTCCGGAGCCGAAGGGTAATACGTGTTGGTCATACCCGCGGGGTCCAGGATGGCTTCCTGGAACACCTGCTCGAGCGGCTTGCCCGTGGCCGCCTCCACGACGAGCCCGACGACAGTCGTCCCGGGGTTGGCGTAGACCGGCGTCTGGTACACCGGGTAGTTGGGGGGCCGGCGGTTCTTGAAGACGTTGAAGAATTCTGGTCGCGTGTCAGTGAACGTCTCCCCATCGTCCTGAATTGCCGGCATTATCGCACGACTCACCCTCCCTCGAGCATGGAGGAACACCCAGAAACCCTCCGCACGTCGGCTTCTCGTCCGCAGACACTGGCGGGAGCCCAATCGCCTCCCAGTCTCCGGGATACGCCGCTCCATCAGTGAAAACTGCCGTCTCATTAGCCTTCCATTCCCACTCAACACCTCACACTCCCCAAAGACTTCTGACTTACTTTCAGCCCCGATCCCGGAAAGATGCGCCGCGACAGCCTCGACCGTGATCTCGTCCCAGTCCGAGTGGTCCAGCTCCCCGCCGTCGACCTTGCCCCTCAGCTCCGGCAAGAACTTGGTCACGGGGTCGTCGAGCCGGATCAGGTCGTCCCGCTGCAGCGCCGCCAGCACCGTGAACACCTTGCTCACGCTCGCGAGCCGGTACACCGTGTCCTTGTCCACGGCCTGCGCGCCGCGCGGGTCGCGGTCCGGCGGCGTGAAGTGGAAGTCCAGCAGCGCCTCGTCGTCGTGCGCCGACTTGACCCCGACCGACACGGCCGAGCCGGCGTACGTCGCCGTCTCGGCCTCGAGCTGCTCGACGAAGGCGTCGAGCGCCGCGCGGACCGCCGGGTGCGCGCTCGCGTTGCGCGCGTTGGGGAGGACCTGGCCCAGCGGCGGGCACGTCAGCGCGGCGCTGACGCTGAGGCCGGTCAGGAGGGAACCCGCGAGGAGCCCCAATGAGCGCATTATTGTTGTTGTTTTTGTGTTGCCGTTTTTGAAACGTCTGGCCAAGGCGATTAGTCTAGTCTACTCTGCTTCCCTGTTTCTGGTTGGATGTGATCCGGCAACCTCTCTTGGTATCACAGAGATCCGATGACTTACTCACCTACTTGGCGATCTTGAAGAGGTTCTTGGTTGAGGAGCAAACACCCTACATCTCAGTAAGGATCGCCGTCTACTTAAAGACCAAGCCGACATCTGGATTCTGCAAAAGGGAGAGCAATGAGACCAGCGGTGCCCGCCAGTCGCCCGTATCCCCGTTACGCCAGTCGTCGACCTTCCGTACCGAGTAAGACTCGTCTCGCAGAATCGCCCGTCGTACATACATCTCGGGCAAGGCAGGATCCGCATCCTTGCCGCATTCCCGTGCGCAACTGCCCCGACCTCGCCGAGCCACACGATCACCGAAGCGGAGTCCCCGAACAAGATCCCCCCCCCCCGGAGCGATCTTGTCGTGGGCGCAGCGGCGCAGCATTCGTCGTCCCCTTTTATCGAGACAACCTCTCTCACAGCGGCTCTTTTCTGGCCTCGTTCTCCATCGCGAGTCTCGTGTCGAGTTGCCAGCTGCTTAAGTTACAGAGGTGGTGAGCTGACGAATCCCTTGTCTTCTCATACACTGCCTCGCACACGCCAGCCTCATGACGAATATCGTACACTCTCAACACCAAGGTAGATGGCAGCCAACATACCGTCTCGTTCATTGACGATTTTTACGTACGGACAGTGGCACTGCCCTTAACCCCGTTCACAAACTGGCCCATTCATGGGTCACCACGGCCTCCTGCCACCCCCCATCTAAATAAGCTTACTGCCTCAACTCAACGCCTCTGTGCAACGCGGACCTCTTGGCGCGGGTGAGACTCGTCTCAGATGACGTCGGCGCGATGATGCAGCCCAAGAAGCGACTTCGTATCTGACAGGCCCCGCTTACCACCGTGCCATGCCCCCCGATGCATGGCGCTCATAGGGCTCATCAACTCGACGTGCGCGTCCCCCCCCTGCTTGATGTAGGTGCTGACGGCCGGCATAGGAACCTGCCTAATTCGTGGTTGGCTGGCCTGTACGCCCGCTAATCGGACAAGAATTGCCAATGCGGTAATTCAAAGTCACCCTTCAACCGGGGATAGAACTTGGCTAGAACGACACTATTAGTCTTGGCAGATGCTCAGTCTCTGAGAGTGATTCGATTTCTTCAAACAATGGATAGTCTCACGGGATCTAATATTCCAAAGTCTTGATGAACATCTCAACCGTGGGAATCGTTATATTTCTCATCCGCGAGAAGAGAATCCCGCTCCTACATCAGAGTATATCCCAACTAGACAGGAACAAGTGAAAAGACAGAGTGAGAAAAGCTATCCTGGCCGTAGCCTCGGAGTATCAACCGCCCTTTCCAACATGAAAAAGAAACCCTCTTGATCCTCATCGAATCCACACCCCAAACGCCTTGCGTTCCGCGAAATCCTCGTCGACTCTCATGCTCATAAGTGGAAAGCACTCCAGAGACAGAATGCTGGCAGTGAAAACAACCAAGACGGGAGAGCTCACAGGACGGTGCCGTGTTAAAAGCAGAAGATGGAAGGCCCCGGAGCAACACCCCTCCAATCATAGGAAACACAAATAGTGGTAACCTCGCGTCAATCATCACACCTACTTCGCCGGCCACCGCGTTCACGCCTATTTCTCCATGTGTCCATCGTTGAGAAGCATCTCCAACACAACCTGGACACCATGCTGTTCGGGATGGCTCATCGAGATCTTCACGGTTCCCTTGGAATCCTCTCCGGCTGGCGTTTGGCCGCCTAGCCAGTTGTTCTGGATGTTTGATGCATTCCCTCCCGTCGGGCCTCTAACGCCGAAGTCGAGGCATCTCACGTCGCGACCAGCAATAATTTGCCTGAGGCGGCCATTCTCCGCGTTGCGTACCTCGACGTAGTCACCGTTAAAGAGAAGCAGGTACTGGCCGTACATGGTCGCACTTGTAGCCTTCTTCTGCTTGCCCGAGTACTCCATGATGAGCGTGCGACTCACATCGCCGTGCTTATCGACGTAGACGGCACAATCCTCGTACGCTAGCAAAAATTCTTGGTCGTTCAGCCTGAACATGCCCAGCGGCCTTTGGTCCCGAATTCTGCTGGCGATGTTGGCGATTGCTGGCTGCTTGAGATCGGGAATCGACATCGTCTGTTTCTTGTCGAGAGTAAGCAACTCGAAGCCCTTTGCGGTCGATACCGCAATGTAGCTCTGGAAGAGATTGAGCGAGTAGCATTCTGTCGGGAGGTAGAACTCGTCATAGTCGCGGAAGGAATCGGTACTGCCCCCCATCCCCCTGCGACCGCCAAACAATCGAGACCGCTTCTCGGTTGCCTTTTGGAAGACAGGCTCAAGAACCTTGAAGGTATTGTGCATACCCTCTCTCCGCTTGAAGAACACAAGCATGCGCTCTTTCATCCGAGCCGTGGCGAAGAAGGCGACATCCTTGGCCAACCTTTGCGGCGCTCGTCTTGGATTGTCGTGAGCGGGTGCCGGGAAATTCGAAACTGGAGCAATGACATCCAGAGGATACGCGATGAGTGATCGATCCGCAATGATCAAACAGACCGAGAACTCCTCAAGCACAGCTATTTGCGTTACTCTGGATGTTTGCACGCTCTGTAAACTGTCAGCAATAGAACTCATTGCGCCCTTGAGAATCATAACTTACCCTCATCCATCCGCGGGGATTTGTCGCGTCAGAGATGTATACGCCGTAGTCTGTTCCAATCGCAATGATTGATTTTCCAAATGCGTTGAATCCACATGCGCAGTTGACTTGCGCCCTGCAGACCGGAGCTGGTCCGCGACCAGGTCCATAGACCTCTTCAATCTCGCGGACAGCACGGTCCAAGGGCGTGCCTCGGATAGGAACACCAGGCTGCCGACCAATAGCAGACGCCGCATCATATACGAAGGCGCTGTCGGCAAGCACGCGGAGGCGGAAAGGCTCAGCGTTCTGGGTAAACAACGCCTTGGCATGCCGAGTCTTTGCCTCGATGATCTTCTCAACCCATTCCGCTCGGCTTTGCGCTGATGTAGCGTACAGTGTGTACGTCTCGTGGCCGAGGTGCTTGATTTTGAAAGGATAAAGAATCTTGCCTTCAGGGTCGGTGGACATAACCGGAGTGAGCCTTGCCGTAGATGTCGAACCCATCGAGGAGCTAGTCGGGACGTGTTCGAGACCCGGCCGCTCTGTGCCGTTTGAAGTGATTTTGTTGAGCCTGGGATCCGACCCTCCAGCGCCGGCGTTGCGAGCCAGGGGTGCTGTAATACCCTTTTGCTTTGAGATGGGGTCGTCGTTCATTGTGTCAAGGAAGAGCAGAGGCATCGGGATGGGTTCCTTCGACACATCGTACTTCTTCTCCCCTCTGCCATCCTTGGGACTAACGACCTTGGCCAGGATGAAGTAGTGATCAAACAACAGAGCATGCGTGTCAACCCATCTCACACCCTTGGAGCCCATCCTCTGCAAGTCGCCCTGCTTGATAAGCTCTCTGCCGAGATGATCGAGGTTGAGCACTGAGTGAAAGCCAGGTCTGAGGACGAGCATCGAGTTGAGCTCCATCATTTCCACCTTCTTCTGCATTTCGGCGACCTTTGTGTCACACTCCATGGTGACATTGCGAATCTCAGCAATGGCCCTTTGTAGGTTGGCCTTCTCCTCATCGTCCCTGACTGACTTCTTCTCAACGGTCTCGAGCAGCAACGAGTATCTCTGCAACCGAGTGATGGGGGTCTTGAGGAAATGTTGCCAGCCCAGACGTTCAGAGCGCTTGTGTTTTTGCACTTGGTCCAAGAAGTTGCGGAAGAGGAGATTACGATCAGACTCCTTCCGAACCATGTACTCGGCGTACGGGAATTGGGACGCATAGTCGATATACACGTCTCTGGCTTTTCGAATCCATTCGCGGAAAAGGTCCGAGAATCCTGCAATCCATGGTCCTTGTTCTTGTTGTCGGTATTTCATTTGTGCCAAAAGGTTGTCTTTGTTGACGATTTGGACCGCATCAGCCTTGCCAAACACAACTTGAAGGAACTTATCAATCTTGTTCGGGGGAATGATGGGAGGCTGGCTGTTCCGCAGGTGATCTCTGTACAAGACCCGAAGAACCTCGAGCTGGTTGATAAACAGCTCCTCGCTGTTCACGATCTCGTGGAGGACGTGTTGCCGCTCGATCTCCTTCTTGGGTTTCTCGGCCAGCTCAGTATCCAGGACCTTGTAGTGGACATTCCAGTCGGCAGGCTTGACTTCCTCGAGCAGCAACTCGTCGAGGTTAGCCTTCTTCAGCGTCCTCATACAGTGGTACGAGTAACACCGGCCGCTTAAAGATTCGTCCTCATGCAGCTTCAATGCGTAGCAACCCGCGCCTGTGAGCTGAGGCAAGACGCCAGATATTGAGCCATTGCCGAACTTGACCCATTCTTCCTCTGGTACCAAAACCCCGGCGTCCAGCATCATCTGCGACACGCGAGCGCTGAGAAGCTCGGCATCGGCCACGTTGATGGTAGGGACTTTAGCGGTGAAGAGCTTAAGCAAGGCCTCCTCAACTGTCTTTTGTTTTAGGTCCGGCTCGCCGTCGGCCATCTCTCGAATCCAAGCTGCAATTCCACTCAAGGCCCATGGTTCGGTGCATCTTCTGAGGTCCCCTGCTGTCAACTTGGATGGGACGAATTTCCTCTTTCGGCCGCTTGGCAGTGTGATCATATCGTATGCCATCGACGAGGGCGTCGCAGATTCGTAGTCGTCGTACGGCAATCCCTGTTGAGCTGCAAGCTGCTGCTGTTGAGTTTGGTGTTTGGCCATTCTCCTCCGCTCCTCGGCCGCATCAGTCCGCGAACGAGTGGGAGCCTGAACTTGAGGAGTATGGCTATGGCTCGACAGGGAAATAGATCGCTCAGGAAATTGCGGGTTTAGCGTCGTTGAGCTCTGGTAATACTCAGAACCTTCATGGTAAAGTGTTCGAGACTCGGTGCTGAGTGAGTGTGAGTGGTAGCCCCGAGTGGTCTGCTGTACAGAGAGCAACGAGCTCGTATCACTGCCCGGGCCTGGTGGAAGGGCTGGAAGCGGTCTGATTGACAATCCTGGGTGGTAGAATATGTCAGGGTAGTCGTCCTTGTACGGAGACTCGCTGCCGCTCTGCCTGGAGTTGACAGACACCCGTTCATCTCCCTCATCAAAGCTCAGTCGATGAGCGGTGGGAGCCTGCAAACCACCGGTACCTCCGTAATCCACCTCGGCGTCCTTAAAAGCAGGTGCTTTGTCGTACGCATCATGGGAATAGTCGTTGGGGTTTGGCAGCGGCCGCGATCCGTCATGAGTAGGCACTTCACTGCCGTATGCAAGATTTCCAGCGTAACCGCCAGCAAGCGCACCCAGATCCATGCCACCATAGTCCGTTCCATCACTTTGTTCTTCTGGGGGAGGCGGAAGAGGGTTGGGCGGAGGATTGACAGTAGTAGGCTCGGGATACGGGATCGATGAGATTGCGGCCATGCTACTGAACCGACGGTCGTCCAGCTCGGCCTGTTGCATGGCCAGCACGCCCGCAGTGCCCTCTGGATCATCGTCATCGTCATCGTAATCGAACGTCAGGGTTGGGTTGTTCCTGGTGGCGTTGGAAGTGGCCGAAGATGGGGCCATGCTTGCTAGATCAGAGTTGTATCGGCGCAAGCCTTGCAATTCGTCGTCAGAAAACTGCTGACCATTGATCGGCATAGGACGATGTCGCCCGCCCAACTCAGCCTCAATGTCTTGCATGATGTTGTCCTGTAGTTGCGCTTGGTCCTCGTCGGTGGGGGTTGCGGTGCTCGGGTCCCACGTAGGCTCTTCCATCGGCCGGCTCGGAAGAGGGGCATTGGTGGGATGTCGCTGTAGACCAGGCGAGTGTTGTTGAATCTGCGGTGACGAGACCGGGGAAGCCGCCGAGTCGGACCGAGTGGATCTGTTGTAGAAGGACGTGGGATCGGCCGAGTAGGCTGGCCCAACAGGCATCTGTGATTGCATGGGGTATGGAGTAGAGGAAGTATCGGTTAGGTAAGGTGCTGTCGAGTTGGCACCATTTGTGGGGTATGAGCCGTAGCTGTTGTTGTAAGATTGAGAATATGACGGCTCGTAAGCCGGGGCTGGTGAAGCCGCTGGCGGTTGCACCGACTGGAAAGTGGAGGAGTATGAAGACGGAGGAGACTGTCCGAATGCCGAGGAGGGCTGGGGCAGGGTCGGGGAGCTGTAACCTTGGGTGTAGTTGTTGTATCCAGAATATGTCGGTTGCCGTTGAGGCACGGTGGTGCTCGCATATGCGGCCGGATTGTAAGCGGCTGGCGCGTAGCCAGATACCGCGGGAGGGGTGTATGAAGTTGGAGAGGTGGCAGATCCGTACCGACCGGAAGGGTGCGGATGGTATGGAAGCCCCGTTGAGGCCGTCGAGGGTGTTCGTGCGAAGGCCTGGGGGTTGTAGGTCGAGTGAGACGATGCGGGGGGCGACGAGGCTTGGTATTGGTGCTGGTACCCAGAGAGAACATTATTTGGCGACCCGTAGCTTTGTCGACCTCCCGAGTGGCTCGATCCAGTCGGACTCGTCAGGAACAATTCGTCCTCGCCCCTCGAAGATGTGTGCTGATGGCCGTGGGGCTGCGCATGGGCCTGGTCGAAGAGAGCGGCGTCGTCGCCATTGTTGAAACTCTGGCGTCGGCCGAGGTAAGGCTGCTGCTGATCTTGCGACTGGTCGGCAGTGGGGTATTGCACGGGGGGCACATGGCCGTAACGGCGCTGGCCGTCTCGGAAAGACATGGCGATCGCGGATGGTGATGGCAGCAACGAGAGGGGTCGGTGGAATCAGCCTCTGCCGCAGGCTGCTATGTCGACAAGAGCGGGATGTCGGCGAGGGCAGGTTGCATCTGATCGGGGCAAGCTCGAGCGAGTGACGGTATGCTGCACGGCGTGCCGGGTTAGTCGACGGATCGGTTCGGCATGCGCCAGGAACTGGGTCGTCGGGGGGTTCGATGATAGTATTTGATGGAGGAGCGAAGTTGAGGTTGGCCGGTCGTTCGTCCGGGTGATCGCGGGGTGAGCCTCGTGGTAGTGGTGGTGCGGCGCAGACGGGGCCCAGTAGGACTGACGTCTTTGGGTGGTCCTCTGGGCAGTGATGTGCGGCGGCCGCGAGTTGGGGAAGGTCGTTGGGCTGATCGGCCTAGGACAGAGGCAGCGGAGGCAGCCGTCGCGGGATAGCCAAGGACTCCACGACAGGCAAAAGGCGACCGGGGCGGAAGAGCAGCGCAATGCAATGCAATCCACGAGTGCGGTGCAGTGTCCTGGGAGCCGTAGGAAGCGCAGTCCGTCGTCGAATGGAGGATGAGAGGTGCGGCAGCGGCAGGGGCACTGTGCGGTGCGTCTGCCTAAGCCGACGGCGAGAGCGAAGACCAAGCCACAATGCCGGGGCTGGGGGAGTCGTCACAGAGACTGGGGGAGTCGCGCCTCACTCGAGGTCTCGTCGGCCACCTCAGAGTCGTCGGGGTGGGCGTGGGGCTGGCGGTGCAGCGCAAGGAAGCGCAGGGCAGAGGAGGGCAGCGCAGCGAAGAAGCGGGAGTCGTGAGGCCCGAGGCTTCTTCCCGTGTTCCGTGTCCCGTCCAGGGATGGTGCCGGGCGCGGTGGTCGCTGCTCTGCTTGCACGCCAAATCAGGAAGCGACAGAGTGAGGACGGGCGAGGCGAGGCGAGTCGAGTCGCAGGCTGGCCGTGTTCGTCGTGTGTGTTTCGCCTGCGGTTCTCGATATGGCTGGCCCCGTCGGAATTTGGGGGCGGCCAGCAGGCGCAATGTTCGGCAAACGGACAGCCCGCCTCTCGGTCAGGCGATGCGGATGCGTGTGCTTGATGGTCACTTGGGTGGTGCAAGAGACCGGGAGGGCAAGCAGGGCAGGAAAGAAGGAACAGCACCACACGCCGGTTCCCAGCAAATTGTCGCTAGTGAATTAGAGAGAGGTGGTACCTGGCGAAGTTGTGTGTGACTTCGTGTGGTGTGTGGTGTGTGGTGTGTGGTGTGTGGTGTGTGGTGTGTGGTGTGTGAGCAGGAGAGAGCGAGAGTGTGTGTGGTGCCGTGACCAAAATATGAGGCACCAACCGCAGAGCACCTCAGGATGGGGATAAAAAATGCCCACGCCACCACCTGCCCAAGATACCTTACCTTACTTGGGCCGTACCCAAAGCCAGGTACTAGTCCCGGCGCTGTTGGTACTAGGTAGAAGAAATTGACGACGGGCCTGGCGAGTCTTGGCTCGGCCGCACCAGATTGATCTGGGACGAACAGGATGGGGAGCGCTGGATCTTTTGGTGAAATCCACGTATCCGTAGGGCAAAAGCAGCAGGCAAAGGTACCCTACCTACCTTACCTTACCTAGGTACTTGGGCCCGGTGGAGGCGGACTGGGCTGGACTGGACTGGGCTGACTTGGTCGAATACGTCCAATTAAGGTGCATGTGCGTACGAGGACCCCGTCCGCTCCAGCTTGCAATGTGAGTGACAATGAAACCTCTAACAAAGGCGCTTCTGGATTTGGGGAAGCTGCCACTCTGTACACCCGGCGATGGTCTTTCCCTGCCTGCCTGGGTGCCTTAGGTATTTACCCGTCTGAGGTACCTAGGTAGGTAAGTACCTGACCTAAAGGTAGAGGTGGGAGGAGACTTGTCGACACTCAGACACACCCGACACTTTGAGGCTTCAACTGCAGGACGCGCCAGCACCAACAACGTCCGATGTCTGGCCCAATGCCTCCCGGTCCCAGGATGAACCGGACTCGCAGCCAATGCTTTGCGCTGATGTAGAAGAGCAAAACGTAAAAAAAGATGATTGAGAAAAAACAAGTACTTGCCCGGGGACGAGACACGGCAGAACAGGGCAGGTGCCACCTGCCTCGTTTCTCACAGTGCTGGGTGCGACTGCCCTGCAATGGCTGTCGGGGATACTACGGGGGGCCAATCACAATTTCTCATCTGTTTCGTTTCCTGTGACATTCACCACTCACCTTATTTCCCTCGCATTACTGGAACCGCTGCCCTCTCTCTCTCTCTGTACCTGTACCTGAGGTGACCACGGAATGGGCAGTCAACAGTTTCGCACCTCCGTCCTTGCTTCTTCGGCGTACCTTAGGTACCTATGCTGACGACCGATGCTCTTTGGTCCCCGCCTGCCCATTGGCCGCTGAACGCGACGCCTAAGCTTCTGTGTCGAGTGCCCAGGTGGCTGTCTGTCTGAGGTAGGTACCTTGGACCGTACGACTGCCTCCCCCACAGCCCGTCACTTCACATCCCCCTCCTTATGGTTTGAGCCTCGTATTTCGACTAACCGCACATTTGGGGCTGCAGGCCCGGCCGCTGATTGACTGGCCCTGTCTGCGCCCTGACCGCACGGAAAATTCCAACAATTCGGGGTCCCTGCCAGTGGATATTAATCTACTGCTAGCGAACCCCATCCTCGTATACCGCTGCACTCGCCCACAAACGCCGACGTGCACCATTTCTCGCGACCCGCGGGAGCTGCAGCCGGGCCCCTCGAGCTTCCTCAACTGCTGGCTGCGAATGCGAAAAACTCACACAAGCACGCACTTTCCGGCGCCTCCGCCGAGTGTCTTTGCGACCAGTGATGGCGGCCTCTGTCCAGTGTCAGCACAGAAGAAGCGTGCCAGTGTGTCTCACGAAAGGCGAATTCAATCTCCCAAGGACGGCACGCCCACACGTCCAGGCCAGAAATCTCCGCAAGGCCTCGGACGTTCCGCAAACACGGCGAGAAGAAAAAGTCGTCAACCAATTCACACCACGTGTCCCTCCAGGATCGATCTTGGCCCCTGGCCCGCGCGATGCGGGAGGCTTGGCCGGCCCCCGGCTGTCTCCCGCATTTGGATCTCTCCCGATTTCCAACGTCTTTGGAAACCGACCCCGGAATGAACGTGCGGCCATGCCTCTCGCTTCCCTGAACTTTTTGCGCTTGCGTACGCCGGCCACCGAAGCTGCAGCATCCGGCGGTCAAGTATCGCGGGTTGGTTCCGCCCGCTGCCCACGCTGACAACTTCGGAGCCTCTGAGGCACTGTCCATAGGGCTGACTGCATCTGGATGACACGGCGCGGGATTGGTCTCCGCACTCGCCAACCATCCCCGGCCACCATATGCCCCGACCTGACTGGTTGGGGGTTCATCCTTATACAGGAGAGACGGCGGGCACCCTACGTGCTTCAAGTTTGTTCCAGCTGCAACCGCCCTCGTCTGATGTCTTTGAGCGTGAGCCTCGGGTTCCGCTTCTTCTTACGAGTACGACATCGTCGATATCATTCAACAAGTGGCCCCGACCTTTGCCAGCAGAACATAATCTATGACAAGTTTTGCCGAAGGACCGAAGGAGAAGGGCGCTGCACATTTCGTCCAAGTGCGAGGCTAGCCCTATCGAGGAAGCATGTCGGAGACCTCTCAGCTCGCGACCCAACCCGTTCCATCGGCGGCATATGCCCAATCGTTTCACGCAACCCAGCCCGGCAACTGTTCAATTGATGGTGATGTCAACGAAGCGGCATCTCTTGTATCTCTTGTGTGCGGCCCCGCCAACACGCCATATGGCCAGAGCTCCTTGCCTAGCGCAGCTCATGTAGCGCATAATGCACGAAGCTCTCGATAACAACTAGCTTTATCGATTCGAGTTGGCTGCGTATCGATATTAAGCAGACCAAGTCAACGGGTATTGATGTGCAGTCGAGCAGCGATATGCTTGTCCGTGGTGCCAATCACCTCAGCCACCGTACACCCGGCCAACACCGGAGGCCTGCCGTGTTTGCTACCCAAGCCATCCGGCAGTCCCGGAGCAACTGCCGCTGGCGCTGATGGCTGAGTGTTGCCGACGCATCATATCGAACCAAGTTCATCATGGATTGCAGGCCCGTGGACCACGGTCAAGGTGAGTGCGGGGTCGGCGCATTTGCACTCCCGCGCGCCGTGCTGAGCCGGCCGAATATCGGCTCCCCCCTATCGAGTCTCCTATGACGGAGCTCGTGCTTCGCGAGTGAAATGCGGCGGCGAAGCTGTTTCCCTACGTCCATGTCGCATCGCGTCTTATTTGTAAGCATTCGCCATTGCCCCAGGCGACAGCAGCCAACCAGCTTGGCGGAAAGGCCAATGAGAGCCCACTTCAGTCAGGATGACGGCGATGAGATAATGTCGATGCTGCTCTGGGAGCGGGGCAGCTGTTCCCCCACCATGCCGCCACAAGCTGTGCTTTTGGCGGCCGCGGCTGCTGCTGGTTGGAAGGAACGAGACGACGGGAGGGGCTGCCCCAAGGGCGGAGGGGCGAGCTTCTGGTCCTCGGAATTCCGAAATGTCGCTTTCCCTACCCTTTGGCAGAGAGGATACCTCATCGGGCGCATCACAGAGTTTGTGCAAGCTTGTGCCGTGCCCGCCCGCCCCTTTTTTGTGCTGTGCTGGACTGCTGGTCCCTCCCGAAAGCAGGACTCCATAAGGTACTTCTCTCTTCTTCCCCTCTTTGTGTCTGAACCTTCGTCATTCTTCTCCTCAACCACCATCGATTGAGCAACAATCTCACGAAAACAACAACCGATTTCAAAAAGAAAACAAGTCCAAAATCCGTCAATATGGTCAAGGCTGGTAAGTCGGCCCCTTTATACCGGGATACTCGCACCACACCCTCCCCCTAGCGCTGGGATGGAGGGGTAACGCCGCCCAACCATCCAATTTGCGCTGGATTGAGCGGGTTTTTGTATCGGGGAGCTGAGCAAACACCCTGATGGCTCTGCAACATGCTCGCGACTGGGAGCAGCTTGCCGCTGGCCAATCTTCAAGCCCGACCGACTCCATCCTCGCGTCCCTTGCGTCGCTGCTCTCGATCCGTTTGGTCCGAATCCAGAGGTTCCCGTTCTTCCCGTCGTGGAGACGCCGGGATGCCGCCCTCGCAGGGCGAGACGGGGACGCGGGAGAGGAGCTGGGCCGCCAGACCGAAGATCGATCAGTGGGCTAACCTTGATGGCAGTCTGCGTCGTCCGTGGTGACTCCAAGATCACCGGCTCCATCGTCTTCGAGCAGGAGTCTGAGTCCGCCCCTACCAAGATCACCTGGGACATCTCCGGCCAGGACGCCAACGCCAAGCGTGGCATGCACATCCACACCTTCGGTGACAACACCAACGGTTGCACCTCCGCCGGCCCTCACTGTAAGTTCTCTATTGTGTCCGGCAGCCCGAACCCGGGTCCCGAAGCGCAGCAGGCGGCTCGCTGACCGTGGCAACCTGCAGTCAACCCCCACAACAAGACTCACGGCGCTCCCACCGACGAGAACCGCCACGTCGGTGACCTCGGCAACATCGAGACCGACGCCAACGGCAACTCCAAGGGCTCCGTCACCGACACCTTTGTCAAGCTGATCGGCCCCGAGTCCGTCATCGGCCGCACCATTGTCGTCCACGGCGGCACCGACGACCTCGGCAAGGGCGGCAACGAGGAGTCCCTCAAGACTGGCAACGCTGGTCCCCGTCCCGCTTGCGGTATGTATTCAATGAGGCTATGGGTGACTGTCACCATATTCTAATACCATTGCAGGTGTCATTGGCATTTCCAACTAAGTTTGCAGTACCAAGCTAGCTGTTGGCAGGAACCGACTGCGGCCCGAAGCGGGGTCGAGCTGAGCTGGTCCCGTCATGTCGGGAGCTCGCTGGATTAGGCGTCAAAGTTGTAGTGATGGAATCTAGGCTTTGATACTGTAGCTTCGGACTGCCGTGCCAGGCCTCCGCACAATAAACAAAAATCACCGTAACAGCAGTTTTGGCCAGTGTGAACATGCACCTGTGTTCTAGCCTGATTCCCAGCTGCGTCTCCATGTGGTGGGGCTTGGTCCTTGCACTGTGAGGGGTAAAGATGACGTGAACACCTCCCACATTGACCTGATCACCAGCACCCAGAATGCCGCGGCCAGCTCTGGGCGTGCGAATCTGTTACTCACCTTGGGTAAATCCGGGCGAGCACACAAGAAAATCGTAATAAGAGGCCAGATCCGACGTTCAGCGTCGCTTGCATAGGCCAATGGCCTATCTGGGCGCCTCCTTCCTCTTCCATCGCCAAGGGTCCTGCCTCGCCTGTCGGTCAGCTCAAGAATGAGACGCCTCAGGGAGCAGCTGCCCCCCAGCAACGGCCAGCAGCCGGCGCCCAGAACAGCAGTACCTTACCTAAGGTCGCCGCAACCCCGCTCTCACCTAGCCGCTCGCCACTGCTACTGGACGGCGGCGGCTTGCTACCCCTGCCTCCGTGTGGTCCCTGAACCTCCTTTCCCCACACCGCGCTGCTCCAGGCCGGGCGAAATTGAGGCAAGCTGTCAAAAAGGCGGTACGACTGTCGAACGTTGATCGAACATTCGACTCTTGATACCTTACACCTTCACCCACTTCACCACTCCTCCCTCCCCCGAAAAAAATCATCATTTCTCCCTCTCCATCCCGGATCCCCTATAGTAAGTCAATCGCATCTTCTGATCCCAAATCGCTCTACAAGATCAAGCTGCGGGATGTTGGCAATGGGAATGTGGCTGGCGCCCGCGCGATCTGCACCTATCCACGCGAGCAAGCTCCCGGATACCTCATCCCAATCAGACAGCCTTGTTTCTGCGGTTGTCCTTTACTCAAACCCGTCCCCAATGCCACCCGTTTGTCTTTGTTTGCCTCAATTCTGGCCCGGCATTGCTGCTTTTGACCCCAAGCACAATCGCCGGGCCGCCTCTAAGACGGCAGAAGCAAGACACGGAAACAAGCGCTGCAAACAGTTTGGGATGAACAGTGCGCTAACCAGCACAGTTATATCTTCCGCAGAATACCAGCCGCTTCTTGATCACCCATCATGTCGAAACCCTTTTTCGCCAAGGTCAAGAGCGTGCTGAGCGGCGACACTCTCGTTCTGACCGCCCCCAACAACCCGAAAGCCGAAAAGACCTTCTCCCTCGCATATGTCAGCGCCCCGCGCCTCAGCAAGGATAGCGATGAGCCCTTCGCTTTCCAGTCGAGAGAATACCTGCGCGATCTCGTCGTTGGCAAGCAGATCCAGTGCACAGTAGCTTACACCGTTCCTTCTGGTCGCGAATTCGGCACTGCACTGCTCTCCCGCGATGGTCCTTCTCTCCCTGACGAGGCTGTCAAGAACGGCTGGCTCAAGGTCAGGGAAGATGCCGGTCGCAAGGAAGACGATGAGGCCATTCTCCAGCGCCTCGACAACCTGCGCCAACTGGAAACCCAGGCCAAGAACGAGGGCAAGGGCCTCTGGTCTGGAGCTGGCGGCAACATTGAGGTCCAAAACGATCTCGGCGGTCCGGATTTCATGAAGCAATGGAAGGGCAAGACCGTTGACGGAATTGTCGAGCGCGTCCTCAGCGGCGACCGTTTGCTCGTGAGACTTCTGCTTTCGGAAAAGAAGCACGTGCAGGTCATGACGCTGCTTGCCGGAATCAGAACCCCCTCTACCGAGCGAACGATACAGTCAACCGGCCAGACCCAGGCCGCCGAGGAGTTTGGCAACGAGGCGAAGAGCTTTGTCGAGGAGAGATTGCTTCAGCGTCACATCAAGGTCGACATTGTTGGCGCCAGCGCTCAGGGCCAGCTCGTCGCATCTCTCATTCACCCTATCGGAAACAAGAACATTGCCGA
This sequence comes from Colletotrichum tropicicola, assembly GCA_025962755.1. Classification (NCBI taxonomy): domain Eukaryota; kingdom Fungi; phylum Ascomycota; class Sordariomycetes; order Glomerellales; family Glomerellaceae; genus Colletotrichum; species Colletotrichum tropicicola. Next base: position 43,359 of record JAOWMA010000127.1, read on the forward strand.
GTTCCTTCTGCAGGAGGGTCTGGCACGATGCAACGACTTCCACTCCACCATGCTTGGCGAGAAGATGGCCGCTCTGCGCGCCGCAGAGAAGACCGCTCAGGGCAAGAAGCTCCGCCTGCACCAGCACCACGTCGCCAAGGCTGACGGCTCTCAATCCGACATGATCGTCTCCAAGGTCATCGGTGCGGACACCCTCATCGTCCGGAACAAGGCCGGCACCACCGAGAAGCGCATCAACTTCAGCAGTGTCCGCGGACCTCGCGCTGGCGAGCCCTCTGAGGCGCCCTACAGAGACGAGGCCAAGGAGTTTCTGCGCAAGAAGGTCATTGGCAAGCACGTCCGCGTCAGCGTCGACGGCTCGAAGCCTGCTGCCGACGGATTCGAGGCTCGCGACGTTGCCACTGTTACCGAGAAGGGCAAGAACATTGGCCTGAGCCTGGTTGAGGAGGGCTACGCCTCCGTCATCCGTCACCGCAAGGACGACACCGACCGCGCCCCCAACTACGATGAGCTTCTCGCTGCCCAAGAGAAGGCCAAGGAAGAGAAGAAGGGTATCTGGTCCGGCAAGGCTCCCAAGATTAAGCAATTCGTCGACGTCTCCGAGTCTCAGCAGAAGGCCAAGATTCAGCTCGCTACTCTGCAACGCCAGAAGAAGGTCCCCGCTGTTGTCGACTTTGTCAAGTCTGGCTCTCGTTTCACTCTGCTTATCCCCCGCGAAGGCGTCAAGCTCACCATGGTCCTTGGTGGTGTCCGCGCTCCCCGTGCCCCGGGCCCCCGTGGCGAGAAGGGCGAGGAATTCGGCCAGGAGGCCGTGGACCTCGCCAACCGTCGCTGCAACCAGCGTGACGTCGAGGTGGACATTTACGACATTGACAAGGTTGGTGGCTTCATTGGCGACCTGTACATCAACCGTGAGAGCTTTGCCAAGCTCCTGGTCGAGGAGGGTCTTGCTTCGGTCCACGCCTACTCCGCTGAGAAGTCCGGCAATGCGGCCGAGCTCTTTGCTGCCGAGAAGAAGGCTAAGGAGGGCCGCAAGGGACTGTGGCACAGCTGGGACCCGTCTCAGGACGAGGAAGAGGAGCCTGTTGCTGTCGAGACGTCTACCAACGACACCCCTGAGGCTTACGAGAACAAGCCCAAGGACTACCGTGACGTTGTCATCACCAACATCGATGGCAACGGCAAGATTAAGATCCAGGAGATTGGCAAGGGCACTGCCGCCCTTACCACTCTGATGAACGACTTTAAGAAGTTCCACCTGGACTCGAAGAACGCGAAGCCTATTGGCGACGCGCCCAAGGCGGGAGACTTCGTCGCCGCCAAGTTCTCTGCGGACGGCCAGTGGTACCGTGCCCGCATCCGCTCCAACGACCGCGCTGCCAAGGTGGCCGAGGTGGTCTACATTGACTACGGCAACTCCGAGAAGCAGCCCTGGTCGAAGCTGCGCCCTCTGGACCAGCCCCAGTTCACGGTTCAGAAGCTCAAGGCCCAGGCCATCGACGCCTCTCTGTCCTTCCTGCAGCTGCCCACGGCTCCCGAGTACTTCCAGGACGCGATTGGCTTTATCGCTGAGCTTACCGAGGGCAAGGAGCTGGTCGCCAGCTTCGACTTCATCGACAACAAGGAGAACCTCAGCTACATTACGCTCTTCGACTACAACGCCGGGGACAAGAAGCCGGGCCCGAATGACTCCATCAACAAGGAGATTGTCGCCAATGGCCAGGCCATGGTGCCGAAGAAGCTCAAGGCGTGGGAGCGCAGCAGTCAGCACGCGGCCTACCTGAAGCACTTGAAGGAGGTTGAGTCCAAGGCAAAGGAGGAGAGGCTGGGCATGTGGGAGTACGGCGACATTACGGAGGATTAAGCGGAGGGAACGGGATATCAGGAAAAGGTGGTGGGAGGTTCAGGAAAAGTTATATATAATGCACAGTAGCGTTACATGAATTTTAACGCTGAACAGGGCCTCGGAGGGTTGGCCTTTGTCTTTTCTTGCAGTCAGTGGTGGTGTTATCTCTGCGCAAGTGAGTCCTCGGAAGTCGTGATGGCCGCCTCTCGAGATGTGGATTTCCGAAGGTTGCGGGATTCAAAGGCTACGTCCTCGGAGTTACGTAACAAAGGGACCCGGAGGGCAGGTGAGGTACCTAAGGTACTATGTAGGGTGGTAGGTAGGTAGCCGCAGAGTGCGCCAGAGCGTGGGCGGGATCGTCGGCCGGTCGGTTCAATGTTCCATGGCACACACCCCTGGGCGCCCCTCCATCCCCCACCCCGCCGCCGGGCGCGCTGTCCCTCGCGGGAAACTGGAAGCACCACCTGGGGCGGGTTGGCCTTGCCGGTTGGGGGGGGACGGTGACAGCGCGCGAGAGTGGTTGGAAGGTGGGAGAGGAGAGGGCCTAGGCGGTGGGAATGGAATGTCAGAGAAGACCCGAGACCCGGAGTTTCCTGATGCGTGCCTCTGATCTGACATTGGCGCGGCACTGCACTGACTTTTTTGCGCGATGCTCTGGCCCAGGCCATGCGGGATTTGATGCTCTTTTTGCGATATCATCTTTTTTTTCCTTCACGTCTCCTGACCGCAGACGGTGTGGTGGCGGATGGGACGCTTCTTATCGCTGGAGGCGGCGGCGGCGGCGGCTGACTGAGGACCACGCAGGGTCAATTCTCGCCGTAAATAACGCAGCGGTTCAGAGACGACGTCGTGTCCGTGATCCATATCCATCCATAACATCCGTTCTGCCTGCTCCAGAGCGATGGGGTCGTCGAGGTGGGCAGGGACATCCTCTGTTTATTTTCCCTACTGCGAGAGACCCATCACGTGATGTCATAAGAGCCAGAAATGACATCAATTGTGGCTCGTGGGTTTATATCAACGGGTTCTGTCCGTCCAACTTTGGAATTGGAAAAGTTGGCTTATGCTGGTTGTTTTGTTGTGACCAGTGTCGGGGGTGTCCTCGCGTCGATGTCTCGCATCGAGGTGCGAAGAGAAGAAGGGGGGAAAAAAGAACAGAAAGGGCGAAAAGGCCTCCGCGACGAGCCGGTCACCGCACGTGTCCGATGTCGCCTTTCAGTTGGCCCAAATTGGCGAGCGAGAGGCCGAGAAGGCGTCGTTTCGTTTCGGGCCCCCGGCGACGCGGACTTTAACCCGCCAGTTGCGCTACGGTACTATGTTCCGTAATCTGCTGGACGCACGGCGAAGGGGATGTGTCAGCTAGGTACTGTGTCTGAAGCCTTCCATTCCATGTCCTGATTGTTCAGCCCTTTCTCATTTTTTATTTTTTTCCTCCGAAACCAGAGACGAGGTAAAATCCGATACAGTTCGCGACGGCCGAAGAACAGGGGTTGCTCGAGCATCAAACCGGTGGCGGGTATCAAGAGACAGAGGGAAAAAAATAAAAAGGTCGCGGAATACTGGGGGTATGACGATGATTCTGGGTCTTGGAGGGGCTCCGTTCAATGGGGCGACTTGTTTGACATTACTCAACAGCGCGTTGGGGAGGGACTGCACTGCACTGCAGTGGAGGAGAAATGGAAGCTAGGTGCTGCTGCTGCTGCTGCGCAAGGTGCCTGCTGCAGCCTGCGGCTGTGGTGCTCTGCCGCTGAATCATTTCCCGCCTGGAGGGGACCTCAGATAACCCCGCTGCTCAGAAACAATGAGGGGTGCTCGCTGCTGTTGCTGCGTGAGCACTGGGCCAAAAGCGCTGAGGTGGGAGGTGAGGTGGGAGGTGGGCGTCACCGTGGACCCCGCTTTCCCAAAATTGGTGGCCGTGCCAGTGCTGAACAGCCCGCCAGGCCTGCCCCGGCGCCGGGACCTTGCCTTGTCCAGCCTGTCGCTGTCGCTGTCGCTGTCGTGGGAGGGACCCCTTCACGGTCTGAACCACCACTACCACCACCACCACAATGTCCCGTCGCTGGCAAGCAGCAGCAGCTCGCTGTTCGTGCTAAGTCATACGCAGCTTCCCATGTCGAATTTGCCGCGATTCTACTCGTGCATGCACCCCCAAGTGTGGGCCTAAGCCCAACCAAAAGTCTATATATATGTAAATACCTCCACCACGGCCTCGCGTCAACCCACCTCTTGCATCGTCCACGTCTCCCCTCTACCGCCTCAATTCGATTGACTCGTCTTCTCAATCATTCATCAACCAATTCAACATGTCTACCTCTCTCGACCAGCTCAAGGCCACCGGCACCGTCGTTGTCTCTGACTCCGGCGACTTCGCCTGTAAGTTCGCCTCCCCCTCGTCACCCCGCCATCGTCACCCCTCCGGCCACCCCGCCATCCCGCGATGGCTTCCCCAACAAATGAGCTATTTTGCATGGGCCGCCGCCAAACACGCGCACCAACACCAGAATACAACACAGCTTTGCTAACGACGCCGTGACCCGACAGCCATCGCCAAGTACAAGCCCCAGGATGCCACCACCAACCCCTCCCTCATCCTCGCCGCCTCCAAGAAGCCCGAGTACGCCAAGCTGATTGACGAGGCCGTCGCCTACGCCAAGAAGCAGGGCGGCTCCGTCGACCAGCAGGTCGATGCCGCCCTCGACGCCCTCCTCGTCGAGTTCGGCAAGGAGATCCTCAAGGTCGTCCCCGGCAAGGTCTCCACCGAGGTTGACGCCCGCTTCTCCTTCGACACCAAGGCCTCCGTCGACAAGGCTCTGCGCATCATTGAGGTATGCCTCGCTCTTGTCCCGCCGAGATAATTGCAGACAGCTAACAGCCACAACAGCTCTACAAGGAGCAGGGCATCTCCAAGGACCGTGTCCTGATCAAGATCGCCTCCACCTGGGAGGGCATCAAGGCCGCCGAGATCCTCCAGCGCGACCACGGCATCAACACCAACCTGACCCTCATGTTCTCCCTCGTCCAGGCCATCGCCGCCGCCGAGGCCGGTGCCTACCTCATCTCCCCCTTCGTCGGCCGTATCCTCGACTGGTACAAGGCCGCCACCAAGAAGGAGTACGCCAAGGAGGAGGACCCCGGTGTCAAGTCCGTCCAGGCCATCTTCAACTACTACAAGAAGTACGGCTACAACACCATCGTCATGGGTGCCTCTTTCCGCAACACTGGCGAGATCACCGAGCTTGCCGGCTGCGACTACCTCACCATCTCCGTATGTTTTGCCCCCAGCTTTGCCACTTTCCATCAGATAAGCGACTAACACGTGGACCAGCCCAACCTGCTTGAGGAGCTCCTCAACTCCGACGCTCCCGTCCCCAAGAAGCTCGACGCTGCTGCCGCTTCCAGCCTCGACATCGAGAAGAAGTCTTACATCAACGACGAGTCCCTGTACCGCTTCGACTTCAACGAGGAGCAGATGGCCGTCGAGAAGCTCCGTGAGGGCATCAGCAAGTTCGCCGCTGACGCCGAGACCCTCAAGGCCATCATCAAGGGCAAGGTCACCGCATAAATTGCGTCGCAAAAGGAGCCGGGTGGCGAAAAGGTGTGCAGTCGGTGCGAGGAGGCAAACTATCATCATGATGTGAGAATGACTTAATGAGACGGATACATCCCTGGACACAACAGAGACGAAAAGGGGCAGGACACGCTGATTGGGCGGTGTGAATGATATCTTAGAGCGAGGCAAACACAGCAAAAAATCCCGAGATAGATTGCTTGGTTACCAATTGTGCGTATGGCGTGATGTTGGTTCCATGTTGACCGCTCTTGTGCAGCTGGGTTACCACCATGCCGGAATTCTGGCCTTCCGGGTTGTCACGGCAAGCAACGGGCTGATGGCATTTGACAGCAACACCATTGATGCAACATCACCGGACAGCCAGTACGAAATAAGAACTTGAAGAAAATTGACCTAATCTAAAACCGCAAACGCCATGATATTACTATGTTCATTAGGATAAGAACGGCTTCCGTCCGTCTTGTTCATGACTCCCGGATTTGTACAACCCAAATCCAGCCCAACTGGGCGGGGGTGGACGTGTGATGGTCCCGTGAGTGCCTCATCCAAACGATGGGACTGAGACCCTCAATTCTGTTCTTCTCTTCTGGCTGGGAGAGACCCGTCTCCCCGGCTCTACACGAGCACCCGGGGAGCCCCAGTGTGCTTCTTTTTAACTTCTTTTCTTCTCTTTCCCGATCCCTTGTTTCTAATGAACGTCTGTCTAGACAACATCACCTGCTCTTGTCCTTGTTGCTCTTCTTGTGCTTCTTGTCCTTCTTGCCGCCGTCCTTTTCGCACTTGACGCTCTTGACGACGTGCGTGACGCCCTCGGCCGTGGCCTCGATGACGAGCGCGCTCAGCTCCCCGCCGTTGACGCAGCCCGAGTCGAGGCCGAAGGTGTACTTGTCGATGTTGAGCCCCTTCTTGGAGTCGTGGCCGTAGACGACGGCGGTGCGGGGCTCCGTCTCGGGCAGGGACTTTTGGTGCGCGTTCCAGGCCTTCGGCCAGCTGCTGGAGCCGTCGCGGCGGTCGGTGGGGACGGCGATGGCGCGGTCGTCGGGCTTGCGGCGGCGCTCGTGCTCCTGGTCGATCATGCCGTCCGTGATGCCCGGGGCGGTCGCGTGCGTCTTGCGGTACTCCTCGAGGGCGTTCTTGGCCTCCTGGCGGCGGAGCTCCTCGCGCGGGTAGACGAGCCCCCGCATGTTCATGACGGCCCAGGGGTCCTGCTGCTTGAGGGAGAGGCCGGGGACGAGGCCGGCGTGGACGACGACGAGGTTGCCGATGGACTCGACGGTGCCGGCGTCGAGGATGACGGGGAGGGAGGCGATCCAGTCCATGTGCTTCTTGGAGAGAGAGCGGGCGGTGGCGCGCTCGACGCTGTCGCCGTGGGGGAAGATGGCGAGCTCGAGGTCGTCCGAGTCCGGGTCCTCGTCTTCGGGGGCGGCGGGTGATGCCGAGGGTGTGGCGGCGGCCGCCGCGTCGACGGGGTTGCCGTGGGCGTCCTCGTCGGCGACGTGCTTCTTCTTCATGCCGCGGTGGGCGAGGAGGACGCGGTCCTCGTGGTTGCCGCGGACGGCGGAGGCGCCGAGGCGCATGGCGAGGTCGATGACGCCGCGCGAGTCGGGTCCCTTGTTGACCATGTCGCCGGCGAGGACGAGGTGGTCGCCGCGGGAGGTATCGAAGCGGAGGTCGGCGAGGAGGGCGTCGAGGGAGGCGCGCATGCCGTGGACGTCGCCGACGATGACGAGCCTCCGGCCCGGGTTCGAGCGCGAGGGGAGGTGGCGGTCGGGCAGGGCGGCGATCTGGACGGAGAGGTCGGTGAAGCCCGGGCGGGCGGTCTGGCCGTAGGACATGGGGGCGTCGGCGGGGGAGGGCTTCTTTTCGGGTTCGGCGGCGGGGCGGCGGCGGATGACGGGGAGGTCGAGGGAGGCGAGGCGGGCGGCGGCGAGGAAGAGGGTCGTGAGGATGAAGAAGGCCGCGACGCAGACGCAGCTGCGGCGGGCGCGGGCCGGGGGGTGGAACGCCATGGTGACGTTGCTTTGTGACTTGTAATTCCCTTTTCGCCCCCTTTTTGTGTTTAGATGGGCTCGCCCTCCTGGTTTCGTAGTGGTAGGGCTTCTGGACGTCGGGGGGGTGGAGGGGAGTTATCGCCGCCGGGATCGGTATCGGAGAAAGGTCAAGGCAGCCGTTTAGAGGTCGAGGCTCCGGAGGTAGGGTATGACGACCCAGACTCTCTGCCGCGGTGTTGGGAACCAAGCTAAGGAAGCACGCTTCGTTCCGAGACCGTCGCAGGTGGCTTGCTCGACGGATTGGACGGACGGTCGAGGGCGTTGGTCACTCTGGGACCCTATTCCGACCCGTTGGTTTAGGTTGGAGGAGAAAGCGCAGTATGGGTCGATGCGTGTGGGTTGGCTCCCTTATCGGTGCCGAAAGGGGTTTATCGCGAGTGAGGGTATCCGTGACGCGTCAGGGCCCATCTGAAAGATTCAGGGGTGATGGGGATCTCGTCGTCGTCGGCGCTGTGGTCGTTTCTCCTAGGACGTTACAGGAAGAAGCGATAGTCGTAGGAAACAGAGGGACAGAAAGGCAGACCAGAAAACCACCCCCCCTTCTGGGCGCGAGGAGTAGGTAATCCAAACGAACGAATATGCCGTGCAGATTCCGCCAAGGCAAGGAAAGGAAGTCAATGAAAGCGGCAGCGGGAAAGGCTGCTGACAGTCAAACAACTTTCTTAGCATGTACCTTGGGATAATACGGGGCTGACTTCTCTTTTTTTGGCGGGCGCAGGGCCAAGGGGGGCTGTTTTGCCCGCCAAGGGGCTTTTTGGTGGTGGACTGGGAAAGTCGGCACGCGACGTGGCAGGCGACCCCTGCCAGTTCCCGCTGGGCACCCTTCCAGCCCCCCTACCCGTCAGCGGCGTTAGTCCGCTCCCATCCGGGCTGCCCCTTCCCACGCAGTAGCCCGTACCTTGACGCACCGTCTTCGCTGTAAGGCATGTACATGTACGGATGGAAGGCTAAAGCGAGCTGGGCTCGCTAATGCGCTGCAGCCTGTGGAGGATTTGCGTGTGGCCCCGCCCGGCGCCCAGCACAATTACAACCCACGATTGGTCGGGGGCAATACAGTTAAGGCGGGGCGGAAGGCGCCGGGGGTGACGGGAAGTCTGTTCTTTCTTCTGTCACTTTGTGTTCCAACCAACTTTTTACTGCGAGTATCAGTTAATGGGATGTGCTGATGGCAATTGATATTGCCTTCGATGCCAAGACAAACTCAATCCATCTCCATCCGGTGGATGCTTTTGGAATGCTTCTGGTGGTTCTCTGCTGCGGGCGATCTGCAGGGGAGGCTGTGAATGCGGTTCCCGTTCGTTTCCAGCAGTGAGACAACAAATCGTCAACCTTGAGTTTGCCGTCTTGCTGTTGTCTCGTGCCTTTTTCATATCATTCCGTTTGCTCCCACGTTGGCCGTGCTACCATCGCGCTCGCCGTCGTTCCTGTGGCACCTCTCCCAAGACCTTGGGCGGCACTTTGCCAAGTACGTCATTGCGGCACAGTGACAATAGTACCTTTGCAGGCCCCTGTTGGCTGCATGTTTGTGCCTCGGTCACTCTGGCCCATGCCCTTTTCGCACTTGGTTGAAGTTCTTTTTCAGTCATGTGGTCAGACCAGACAGCAGAGAGAAGCCAGCCTATGTTGGTTGCGCTTAGAGTTTAAAATGGTTCGTTGGGCGCGGCGGGAAGTCTCTCGAGACCCTCAGACCGTGGTGACAACGGTTGCTAGCTCCGTGTCGCTGCATCTAATCCCGCGGCTGTGGGCGTTCCACGGTAAGGCGGAGTGAAACCCACATCCATTGAAAGGTCCGAGGCATCGCACCTGGGATTTTCACCCAACGAAAGTTGTGCTGAGGCGGAAGTACCCCGACGGGTCACGAGCTTCGGTTGCACTGCAAAGATACTTTCGGCTCAGCAGGACAGAATCAGCAAAACAACCAACCAACTTCGTTTCGCGTCCAAACCAAAAAATTCCACCATGTCCTTCACCGGAGTAGCAAGGGCTACTAATTCATATGTCAAAAAACCCAAAAAGCAAAAGAATATGACCAGCATGGGGGTCGAACCCACAATCTCCTGATTCAACGGTGTATCGTAGTCAGACGCCTTGCCATTGGGCCAACCGGCCAAGACAATTGAGAGTGCCTGAGGCACCCGTCTTGCTTGCCCTTCATGGCAGTGATTGTGCCTATGACCTTTGCCCTTTTTCCCCGCCGCCGCGTCGCATAGTTGCCCGGGAGTTGAAGGCGACGAACGTGATCTAGCAGCTTCGGCGAGATTCTTCTGTCGCTTTAATTGAAAAAAGAGGCAACTCTCATGGGACGCTTTGAATGAACCCTTACCTTGTCACTTGTCGAAGTGCAGCACCGAAGTCCAACACCATCACGGGTAGCTTCCATGTGAACTGGCGCGACTTGCACGGGGAAGAAGCCCATTTACCTTTTTTCTTCTTCTGTATCTCAGAGCCAAAGACCGTGTTTCTGGGACATCGTTTTTGATATTAAACAATGAACCGGAGCTTTTGCTCTCCATCTGTCCCACCCTGGCGGACTTGATCCAAGATCGTAGCCGGTAGAAAGCTCCACGCTACTATTAAATGCGCTTGTGAACGACTGTTGGAGACAGTTTGCAGCCTCCAACTCATGGTCTTCTTTTGATTCCCATCTCAAACCTCTGGTCGCCACTCTTGGAAAGGGGTTTCACGAAAGGTCTAGAGTACGATTTTGTCAGAGACGACTTGCCGAAACATCACTTCAGAGATGGAAGCCTTGCTTTCGAGCCAGAAAAAAGGTAATTGAAGATGATCTTGTGCCTGTGGAGCTTGAAACAGGTGCGCCTGCAGTCTCTGGCGACTCGACTCGTTGAGCGGCTTTGTTCGTAACGTCTCTGAGAAAGGTGCATCTTGAAACTGTTCGCCTGGCAGTCGGGCTTGGTGGCATTCCCTTCCATGGGTAGTCTCAGTGGCATCCAATGATGAAATCCATGGTCAAGAGCGATTTCGAGTCGAACTTTCTAGTTTTCATATAAGATGCCATAAGAAAGCTGTCTAGTCGCTTTATTGAGGTCTTTACCAGTCACCACAACACAAACAGCATCTCAAAGCAGCAGCAACATCATCCTGGACACGCCGTCATGGACCTCCGGGTCGGTACAATGAGAACCCAAGTCATTGCGGTAATAGGTGCTCCTCAGAGCGGCAAGACCTCCTTCATACAATCAGTCACCGGAGCCAGCCCATGCTGCCTCGTCAGCTCGGGCTCTCGAGCACCCGGCATCGGTGATCTCAACTACGACCCGCGCCAGCTTGTCACGCGTTATTGTCCCCTCTCAGACACATTCTTCGTCCTCATCGACACTCCGGGACTCTGCTCGGAAAAGATCCCCGACGAGGAGCTGATCCTCTCAATCAAGACCTGTATTGACAAAAGCTATTGGAACTACACTCTGCACGGCGTCATTTACTGCCAGCACAACATCTCGTCCAGAGCCACCGAGATCGCGGCCAGCAACATCCGCGAGATCTGCGAGAGGTACAAAGCACCCACATTTCGGCAGGTCATCCTTGCCACGACTTTCTGGGACGCCCTCGACGAGAAGACCGGAGAGGTCTGGGAACGGCACTTCATGGATGAGTTAGTCCGCCTGGAGCCCGTGAAGAACGGGGACATCAGGCTCGACACCGTCCGTCTTCACCAGACGAGGGGGTCCGGCGCCAAACTTCTCCAGAAGTTCTCTTCTGGCCCCCACGGTGCCGCACCACATGCAACGTCACAGGTTTTCGTCGAAGCGCGTGCCGCTGCCGCCGCCGAGGCCGCTCGGCCTTCCGAGGAGGAGTACGGGGCGATCTGCGATGGCTGGGAGGACGAATGCCAGAGAGAGGGCTGCGGTTGGGATACTTCGTCGCTGGGGTCGTCCATCGATCAGATGACTGATGACGATGAGAAGCCGGCGAGCGAGCAGCCGATTGTCCTGCAGGAGCTTGGTGGGTCTGCTTGTCGCGTTGAAGAAAACGGGGACGAGCTTGATGCTGAGTTCAAGCGTCTGAGCAACATGATTTGCAAGTTGACGTTGATGTAGATTACAGGATAAATGTGATTTCGTTAGTATTTCTGGTGTTACAAGTTCGAACCAGGCAACATCCATGATGTCTGTTTGAGTTTGCTTGACAAGCCCGCCCCTTTGTCAGAACTTGAATTGATTGTAGCTCACAATCCATTTACCAGACTCAAAGACACACGGTATCTCTCCTTCGTTGTAACTTAGACAACCGTCGGTTGGTGATCCTTGGAAGTGTTGGCATGCCACCCCAAGGGACGACTTTCACTCCCCTACAGACTGAACGACAGAAATGTCACCCTAGGTAGAAATGAACCATTCATGACCAGTTCAGAGTCCGATCCCACTCAAAGTGATAAAATTTGTCTTTCACATCGAACGCATACCCCAGTCATCCGGTGCGACTGGTGTTAAGCTACAGCCGCCAGTTGCGTGGTGTCCGTCAGATCGGATTGCATGAACGAGTATCACGTCGATTTTTACACACCTCCTCTCAACGTTGCTCTCATATCCTTACGACTCTGCCAATTTTCATCAGATCAGCAGTTCTTTCCCATTAGATCTTAGAAAAAGAACCTGGCGTGCTCAGGCACGCTCATCAGCCATTGCGATGTCTGTCGACCGGGCCAAAGTCATCGAGGCTCTCGACAAGTATCGCGAACACGTCAGAAAACATATGCGACAAAACACAGAGCTTTACGTTCAGTACATCTCAGGCGAGGGTTACAGAGAGGAGGACGAGACGGGCCTCAACCACTGGTATCCTCCGGGGTGGACTCTTGTAGGAGGTTGGAACTCCGGCGGCGGCCAGGCTGGCTTTTGCTGCGTAGTTACTGCCACAAGTTGGGCGAAGACGTGTGGAAATGGCGGTATGTTGTGAATAGGCGGGAGATGGGAACGGATGTGTTCAACAGCATACCCGAGTTTTGGGGGTACATGCACTTTCGGGAGACGGCCACGGAGGAGATGGACGCCAAAGATAGAGGGGTCAACTTCTTTGGATTACAGGTAAGTGTTGGTGGCTTTGCCGGATTTCCTGTCCCGGGCAGATGTCTAGGACTGTGTCGGGTACGCTTATTTGTTTACCTCTCATGTGGCTAGACAGAATTTCAACCACTCAGATGAGGTTGCTAGCGCCACAATGTATGGTTCTGCTCGTCTGTCAGCAGCTGAAAATGCCTCCCTTCTCTTCCAAAACCACCTCAGCTGCAAGAATCTCATTCAGAAACACCGTATCTTGTCAGGGTTTTCGGCGGCAGGAGAGGGTCACCACGAGGCAACATCTCCAGTGCAGTACTCTTCATTTTGGACTTATTGGCCCTTGTTTACTCCTGAGTGCTTCAGACTCATTTTCATACTCATCAGTACTGCATCGCCCACCACACTCACCTTACAGGGAGTATCAGGCTGCGACTCGAAGGAATCTTGGGAGTCTTTAGAGGGCTGCAACGTCTTTTACCAGTCATTCAGTCCCGAGTAAGCCCGGCTCCTTTCACCACAAGCTCTTTCAGTCCTTTGCACCAGCCTTTTGCTCCACCTCACACTCCCTAGCTTGCATGATTTTGTCACAGCCTTGTTCAGTCTCTTTTAGGAGATAACTTACTAATAACACAACTGTAGAGCATTGAGATCACCTCGATGAGTCTGTTAGAGGAAGATTGCTGCAAAAAAGTCCTGCTGGAGCTCTCGGGCATCCCGGACAACCCACCCGCAACATCAAACAGTGCACAGTCGCTGCAACAGGATGAAATATCCACAAACTCAGCCTCCAAGACCCCGTCTCCATCAGGTGGGACAAGGGGAGTGATGACGCCAGCATTCCTAACGAGGCTTATATGCGCCTCCCTGACGGATGCTCTGCGTGCGTCATGAAAAGCTACTAGGCCAGCGCATGCCGATCCTGGGGTTAGGCTCGGTTTGATAATGATGCCTCCTAGCCAAGACGGAGGCCAACGAGATTCCGGCCTCGGCGGTCGAAGGGACGCAAAAGCTTGGGTCAGGGAATCTTGCATCATCGAGGTACGTACGAGCCGTGACTACCTGAGAAGGAGATCGTGTTTCTCATCAATCCGCAGGATCTCTTGGAGGCGGGCCGGCAACACTGCACTGGGGCGACACCATGACCGACTACATCATAAAAGATATCGACTTGACGTCTTTTACGGCACACCGTGCGTGGGAAGGAGGCGATGGGATCAGTTTGGTTAGGTAGGGTTCTGTAAAGTTGATGAGAAAGCCGGTTGACGTAGACGGCCCTCTACCTTGAGGGTTCCAGGCACCAGATCCGCACCGCACATGACCGAAGGGCTATAGGCGTGAAATCTCCTTCCTCCTTTCGGGGACAAGAAGAGACCAGCTCCCAGGCCGAGTGGCCGAGTTGGTAAACTCACTTGTTAGAGGATCTCCCAAAAGTCCATAGTGCCATCCCTCTCACTCCCTGGCAATCCGCCTCGTACCATACCTCCTCTGCCATTTACCACTATATTTGCTATTTTGCAATTTTTGATTAATGATTTTTTCTCTCTGTCTCTCTCTCTCTTTTTTTCTTTTGCTTGAACACGAACTATAGAAATTTTTGATGCGCGATGTTTGTCTTGAAGTAGTGTATACGCCGACTAAGGGGGGAGGCTAATTGTAGTCGAGGGCTCGAGGGTTCGAGTCTGGGATGTGCCCACAATCTGCGGCCTTTCTTTATTTACGACTGTAATTGTTCACACAGACCGCCCTCTTGCTTCTTCAAACTCAGCTGTGTATTATTAGCGTGATTAGCGCTAAGAAGAGGCTGATTTGCCCAAATTGATAGGTACGTGACCACATCTTTGCTTGTTATTTTTCGCGTTCCGACACAATCGCCTTCGGTTCCACGGCTCTGCCAAGACAATCAGGAAGTAGTGAGAAAAGAGTCTGTCAATTATGATTAAGCCTAGCTATTGCAGGTCTGAATATCCTCAGTCCTTTCGGGTCGCATTCATAGCCTTGACCCACGGCTTCCAGACATCCTCTATCGTGCCCGGGTCGTTCCATCCGTTCCACTCAAAGTTGGTGAGACCCCAGGTATCCTTGACGCCCTGAGCGCCTGAACGCACGCGGTAGCTACCAGCCAGACTCCAGACCATCCAGCTGACACCGTGCTTGACGGTGTACTCCCTCAGGCACGTCTGCAGGGTATCGTTCCTCAGCGTGTCGTCCTGGCCGTTGCCGAACTCGGAGAAGATGACGGGCGTCAAGCGACTCGCCTTCGGACAGTCTCCGGTGATATTGCAAGCAGCAGGCTTGTCGATGCCCAAAGCGTTGAAGCCGCTGCGGTACAGACCAGCCTCGATGATGGGGCAGGTGCCCGTGTCCTGGTCTTCGCTCATCTTGTACAGGTGCAGCTCCCACACAAGCTTGTCAGCCCAGGCGTGGCTGTCGATGTCAAAGACCTTGGGCTCGCGGCGGAAAGCATCACGGATGGCGGTGCACTTGTAGCACGGCGCCGTGAGGTAGTTCTTCCCCGACGTCAGAGCCGACAGATCCTGGCCGTACTGCATACCGCCCCAGAGGATGAGCACATCTGGGTTGGCCTCGTGGATGGCATCCGCGCCCGCTGAGAAGTTGCCGACGAGCGTCTCCCAGTTGTAGTACAGATCCGTCTTGTTCCACGACTCGCGGACCTCGTTGCGGAGGGAGAGCGAGACAATGTTGGGGTGGGCCTTGGCCCAGTCGGCGACGTAGGCGAGGCCGCGGCGCCAGTGCGAGGCGTTGAAGTTCACGTCGTCGAACCAGGCGTTGCCGTCGGTGTGCGAGCAGCACCACATGGCCTTGCTGACGTGGACGTCGGGAGAGATGAAGATGCCGCGGTCGAAGGCGGCGGCGGTGATGTCGGACCAGATCTCGAAGCGCGTCGTCTCGCGCGTCCAGGTGGGATTGTGGCGGATGATCTCGTTAGTGACCTTGGTGCCGTTGACGTAGCCGAGGGCGGTGATCATGGCGACCTCAAGGGGGACGTCTTCGCCCTCGCGATCGTAGATTTGATCGACCATTTCAATGGCGTAGCCCCTGGCTTAGGTGAGTGTGTGTAATTTGTGGGTATGAGGTAGTGGGCCTTACATGCGGATGTAGTTGAAGCCGACACTGACGACATCATCGAGGATCTTGTCGACCGAGGCCCATTCGAGCCCTTCAGGCACCATCGTCTCGCCTGGATACTGAGTTAACTGAATGACCTTGGAATAGTTGAGGCGGTGGTGACTTGCCGCTCATGGGCCAGTTGATCCCAGCCCATGTCACGACCTCACCACGGCTGTTGACGATATCACGTCCGCGCGTGCTGAAGGGGCCGTACGGCCAAGCGTTGCTCGAATGGTTGGTCGCCTGCCTGACGGCGGGTCGATGCGAGGTGTACCGAGGCGAGACGAGAGAGGGAGCCTTCATGTACTGGGCGCAAGCTGACGACGCGAGCGCCGCCATAGCGAACGCAGCGACCTTCATTGTGGAAGTAAACTCGCGTCAATCCACGTGTAGAGTCTGCAATGGAACGACGAGCGTTACGTCGAAGCTGCGATTGGAAAAGACAGGCGGCAGCCGGCGCCGGTTTTAAAGTTGTTCATCTGTCCGGTGACATCGGTCGATCCGTGGGCGAATGGTTGAGTCCTCGGCTCCGCATCCCCCGCAACGGTAGTACGGACCTGCATTGTTTCTGCTGCTTCTCCATGTTATTAGCAGCGTCATTCGACCCTCTGGCGATGGTCCGTCGTGTTGACTTTTACCGAAGCCATCCAACCAAGGTTTGGAGCCGGTCCGACAGGGACCCCCGGGACGTGGAGAAGGTTGTTGGAGGAATCCGATGACGGCATTGGACCGCTTGAACGAGTGGGGATCCCAAGCCCGGGCTACCCCGCATCGGGTGATGTGGGGACAATGGGGCCGGTGGACTTGGAGAGAAGAAAGGTGACGGGCAGCGGGACATTAGGAGGAGCCTGCCAGTGTCGTCCGGGGGCGGGGTAGACGATGCCGGAGCCGGGCCGAGTTGGATGATGGCTTCGCCCCGCATGGGTCATGTCAACAGTCATGTGAGGGAGTGAGTGAGGCAATTTCCGCTTCTCACGGACATCACCAGATCCGAAAGTCATACAGTGCCACTAGTCCAAGGCAAGCTGAGTCCTTGATCGCGGTACAAGGATCCTTGGATGGTGATCATGGATGAAGCCATCTCTGCTGCCAGAGAACACCTTCAAGCGATCCCGCAAGACAGCCCGGACCGTGTCGAAGCTCTGACAAACCTTCTGAACCTCTTATATGAGAGTTTCTCGTCGAATCAGAACACAGCAGACCTTGACGAGATTGTGGAATGCGCCCGACAGGCTACATCTTGTGTTATTGTCGATGTTGACGACCAGATTACGGCGCTCAATAATCTTTCGAGCGCACTCAGCCAGAGACACACTGTGACGGGATACATTAAAGATATTGATGAAGCAATCAGCATCACGCGCAAAGCTGTAAAAGTTGCGCAAAAGGCGTCTCAGCAAGAAGATGTGCAACTGAATAATCTCGGCGTCCGACTTGGCCAGCGGTACACACGACTTGGAGAGTTGAGAGACCTCGAAGAAGCCATCCAAGTGACTGAAAAAGCACTGGGTGTCGGCAAGGCGGACAGAAATATAAACTGGTTTCGATGGACCAACAATCTTGGGGCTCTATTTGGCGACAGACATTTGAGAACAGGCAATCTCGAAGACGTTAACAAAGCCATAAATCTATGCCGACAAGGGCTAAAGGGGATCGGTGAAACCCACCCGGACCGCGGTGCTGTATGCAACGTTCTCGGGGTTCACCTCAGTTACAGGTTTGACCTCCTGGGCTCGTCGGCTGATCTTGATGAGGCTGTATTCATTACTCGAGACGGCCTTCGAGCTGTGCAGGACCTCGAAGACAAGAGGGACTATGTTCATTCCGCGAACAATCTGGTAGGCCTTCTAAACGACAGATGGCACCGTAACCAGTCGTCCGAGGATCTTGAAGAAGCAATCGACATAGCCCGGGTAGCACTTTACACGATCTCCGCAGACCACAAAGACCGCGCTGCCTTGCTGACAAGCCTGGGAAACCAGCTGGGGGAAGAATACGAACGTACGAGTAGAGTTGATGACCTGAAGCAGGGCATACTCTACCTCGTCGAGGCCCTCGAGAACACACCAGACGATGACCCCAAGTTGGGCAGCCGTTGGAGAGGCCTTGGAGTCCAGCTGAAAAGACTGTATTTGAACACAAAAAGTATCGAAGATCTTGACGGGGCCATAGAGGCTGCTGAAGAGGCGGTCGATGCTGTGCCGAGCGACCACCCCGAGCGGGGCGATATGTTGAACAGACTGGGTGACTATCTGGCGTGTCGATATTCCGAAAAGACCAACCAGCACGACATCGATCAAGCCAAGATACATTTCCAAATTGTCTTGGACTCGAGAGAGAGCCGCATCAGTGACAGGATCACCGCAGGTCGCCGGTGGCTCTCGGTTCAGAACGTCCTCGACGACTGGCCGAAGGCACTTCAGAACGCTCAGACGACCATGAATCTCATCCCTCTTCTGATTTCCCGGACGCTCCGTTCCACTGATAAGCAGCATGTGCTGTTGCAAGTGACGGGGCTCGCGCGATACTCAGCGGCAGTAGCGTTGCACGCCGGAGCAGGACTTCTGACCGCCATTCAATTCCTAGAGACAGGTCGAAGTGTTCTGGCAACTTCCATCCAGAACATGCGACCTGATCTCACTCGACTCTTGAAAAGATCCGAAAGGCTAGGAAAGGCTTTCGCGGATCTGTCAGCCCGACTCGACGCACCTACCTCTCAACGAAGCAAACCGGGAGTGTCAAAAGAACAGGAAGAATGGTCAAGCCGAGTCATGACCGACTGGCGTTACAAGGCCAGTGAAGAAATGGATCTTTTGCTGGCCCAAATTCGTCTTGAGACCGGCTTTGAGAGATTTCTCCTCCTAGGCACTGAGGGGGATTTCCGCCAGGCAGCTAGTGCCGGCCCGATTGCCATTCTCAATGTCACTCAGCACCGATGTGACGCTTTCTTGATTCAGGAGTCAGGCATCAGCTCCCTTCAGTTGACGGCACTTAGTATGAAAAGTATACAAGAGCGGGCGAAAGATCTTCGATCTATTCAAACGCTCAATTGGATGTGGGACACCATAGTTGAGCCCGTTCTCGACTTCTTGGGGGTTTCCGGTCCTCCAGAGCCTGACGAAGTCTGGCCGCACGTATTCTGGATTCCCACAGGGCCACTCGTACGATTCCCGCTTCACGCGGCCGGCTATCACTTGGAACCCGGTGGGAATACAACGGTTGACAGGGTCATCTCGTCTTACGCATTCTCCGTTCGGTCTATCAGCGATCTCCGCCAGCAGACGAGGCGGCCTGACGAGGACGGCGGCCGCGGTGCCCTTGTTGTCTCGTCGGCAGACGCACTACCGGAAAGAACCCTCGAATATGCAGACCTGGAGATTGATGCAGTGGAGGATGTGCTCAGAAGTAATGGTATGCCGGTAAGGCGGTCTGACCCCCTTCATATCGAAGTCCTGTCGGGTTTAGAGACTTGCAACATCCTCCACTTCGCCGGACACGGAGAGTCAAACGCAAAAGATCCCTTAAAGAGTCTTCTGCTGCTCCGCGACTGTAAAGAACGACCACTTACTGCTGGAACTTTGTTGGAAACCAATCTGAGTCCCACAATGCCGTTTTTAGCGTACCTCTCAGCCTGCAATACGAGCCGGGTGTCGGGCGACCAGTCTCTAGACGAAAGTATCCACGTAGTGGCCGCATTGCAGTTAGCGGGATTCCGACACGTCGTGGGATCGCTCTGGGAGGTAGACGACAGGCTGTGTGTAGACATGGCCAGGTTGACGTACGAGAACATATGGCGTCGAGGTCTGAGTGACGCGTCGATAAGCCAAGGTCTTCACCACGCAACGAGAGAACTTCGCGATAGATGGGCTCGTGAAAACGGATTTGACCCAAGCTGGGAGCTCCAGTCTAGCCTTGACTTCAAGAAAGGTGTCCCTGGAGACGGCGGTAAGGAGGCAGCCCTCATGGCGTCTCACAGGAGGTCAGGCAGGGACATTGCAGGGTCTGAAGCCAAAGCACCCCTCTGGGTTCCCTACGTTCACTATGGCCCTTAATACTCCACGAAGTCAGAAAACTGTCTAGATAAACGGATTTTATGGCGTCTGTCTCCGGGTACATTTCTATCGACTAATATTGCTGCCACTTGCACGTATTGGAGACTGCGTGAAGACCATGGGGATGGCGTCGAATGTTATGTCTCGCTAATATCCGGGGGGCCGCGGTGCTGGGACAGAACGAAAGCGGGAAGATGGAATATGTGCCGATCTACCACCTGAGCTACCCGGCCCTTGACAAGTTAGACTGCCATGCTCTTGTTGACATTAAGTCGAAGGGATACTGACGGTCAGGGTTGCTGCCTAGTCGACGTGAGGCTGACCTTGGTTCCGTCGTGGAACCGTTTTAATGGAGATGGAAGGATTGACAACCGCAAGGGTGCGGACGACATCTATCACAGGCCCAAGCACACACTGCCAGCCAGTCGCTGACGAGCTGACGATTTCTCTTCCTGATGGGTTGTTGAGGCGTATAGACAAGTGAACAAATTGGTCCGCTGGTAGTGAAGTGCTCGTATGCTTCGTATCCAATTGCTTAAAGTACATTCATTTCTGAAACAAGTAGCTACTTGGTCAAGCTCTTCTCCGGGTTCTTCTCGTACCTATTACACCACTTCCGCCACTCCTTGGCGGCCTTGTGCATCACTACCCTCAAATCGTCCTTTACATCGTTCACCTCCCAGGCCTCATCCTCCCAGTTCTTCTGTCCGCCTGTACGTGCGGGCGACCAGCCGATCGCTTCTAAGCAGTCGCTGTTTCAAATGTTAGTGACCTGGGCTAACGTGGATGGAATACCGGAACTCACATTTCAGTAGGCGCCGACGTATACCTGGGGAACAGTCGGGAGTCGACGCGGTGGCACTCGGCCTGCAGATAGCGAGAGAGCACATCGATGCGGTTGGCGGGCTTGAAGGTAAGCTTCAGCTTGTCTTCCTTCTCCATCTCCTGTTCGGGCTTCTCAGGGTCGATTGTCTCGGGCTTCTTGGACGTCGAGGCGATGCGTTTTGTTACGGAGCGAGCGGTTTTGGTGCCCTTGATAGTGAAGTATGCCCAGACGGCTGCTTGCTGTTAGCTGTGAACATCAATGTGATGGGGAGATACTGACCATTGACCTCGAAGAGTCCACTGACGGCGATCATGACGAGATCGATGGCCAGAGACACAGGGAGGAGACCCGTCGCAATTATGGCGTCTCGCTGGGCCTTTGACTTGGTGCGGAGCATCGTGTTGACGAATTCTTCCCTCATAGCCTCTGGCGTCATGTTCATGTTGGGAGGGTAGACGAAGACAATCTCCTCAACCCCGACCGTCTTTTTGGTTTCATGAGCCTGGTGAGCCGGGTCATCGTCCTGCAGCTCATCTTGCTCCTCCTTCTCCTTGACCTCGTCGAAAGACTTGCCGCCCTTCTCGTCGCGTACCTTCTCCTCGCTGAACTTTTCCTCGAACGGGTTCTCCTCTCTTGCCTTCTCATCGAACCCAGCGTCATGAGCCTTCTCATCTACTACCCCAGCCTCTCTTGCTTTCTCGTCTGCTGCACTCATCCCCTCGGCCTTGCCCTTGCCCTCTTCGGTCCTCTCGTCGGCATCCAGACTGTCTTTGCCCTTGATGTCTTCGTCCTTGCCGTCACTCGACTTTCTCTTCTTGCCCTTACTCTTGATTGAGAGCTTACGGGCAAGGGTTGAGGATGAAGATGCGGATGGTGGCGGCGTCACACGAGCGAGAAAGTCCAGATTACTGGTCGTCGTGTACTGCATGGCCTTGTCAACGCCTCGTGTGCACTTGGCTTTGAACCCCGCCCAGCTTGTCGTCTTGGCGTCGCTTTGCTTGGCCTGGCGGACCTCAGCCTGCCACTTGCGCTGCACTTTGTGAGTTACGCCTTCCTTGACGCCCTCAGGAGGCGCCTGAAGCGGCGGGGGGGGAGGGGTGTAGACCAGGAAACGTGTCGGGATGGCTTCTGTGGGAGCTCTCGCGCCCAACCAGGGCTTGGGGAACGGGACAAGGTAGGCGATGAGCTTGTGAGGATCCCGGCTGTAATGAACTGGGTTGTTGGGATCATCGGCGCCGAAATCCGAGCCTTGCCGTTTTGGCGGAGCCATGAAGCCCTCTGTTGACGGGGTTCGTGTGAATGGCGGTGGTTCTTGCTGCTGCTGCTGCTGCGCTAGCATCGCCGCCACAGCCTCAGGGTGAGGCCGTGCCGGTAGAGGGGGCGCAGGGCCGCCTTCTTCTTCTTGTTGAAGGCGCATCGCGAGAGCGCGATCTTCTTCTTCTTCAGGTGAGAGCGGCAGAGATGGTTTGGGGGCACTGTTTCCCCATCCAGACGAGCCCTGTGAAGGACGTTGCGGTAGTGCCGGTCTCTGGCTTTCCTCTTCTTCCTGGAGCGCAAGTGCCATGGCATAGTCCCGGTCCTCTTGCTCTTGGACTGCGGGGTCAGATGCATGAGCTTGAGCG
This sequence comes from Colletotrichum tropicicola, assembly GCA_025962755.1. Taxonomy (NCBI): domain Eukaryota; kingdom Fungi; phylum Ascomycota; class Sordariomycetes; order Glomerellales; family Glomerellaceae; genus Colletotrichum; species Colletotrichum tropicicola. The sequence goes on from JAOWMA010000127.1 coordinate 65,474, forward strand.
TAGTAGTCGGCGACTTCTGGGACGACTGGACGAGGGCCAGGCAGAGCTGGCCGTTGTTCGACCTCGACAGGAGGCTGAGGGGATTTTCCTTTGTCATCCGATGTTACGTAGTTGTTGGATTGAGTATAGCCGTATCCTGTATCATTGTGCGGAGCAACGGGTTCGGGAGCTTTCCCCTTGTCCTCGGAGGTCGGATGGCCATTTAGCTGAGAGTATCCGAATCCGGTATCCTGGTGTGGCACAGCTGGCTCGGAAATGGGAGAGACGTGAAAGTTTGGTTCCTGCACTGGCTGATGCACTGGCTGCGAAGAAGAAGCCATCTCGTGACCTGTAACCTTGGACTCTGCAGGTGGCGGCGATGGGCTTTTGGTGCTGGGAGGGTCGTAGATGTTATCAGGAGGATGGTAAATGTTACCGGGAGGGTCGTAAATGTTGTCTTCCTCCTCCACTTCCGGAAGGGCGCCCGTCATTTGCTTCTGATCGTTGGTGTCCTTATAAGAGAACTGCGACCGCACGCTATTGGAGCGGACGGTGGTGGGCGTGGCAGGTATGATGTTGACCGCAGGGACTCCGCTGCCAGGAGGTACGGTAGGTGACTCATTGTTGAGGTCATCGTACCATCGATTCTGAGCTTGTTGATCGTGTTGATTGTGGCCTTGTCCATGAGCTTGAGAGCTCGACGGAAAGAAGAGCTCCTGCTCCGAGATGGAGCTCGGGGTATGGCGCTGCTGAGTAGTGTCCATCTTGGATCTTGGCGACGCAGCTTGCACAAGTTCAAGACAACTGCAGGATTCTGCAGCTAAGAAGAAGTGAGAGACCGTTCGACCAGGCAGCTTTCACGACAGCCTGCAAACCTTAAATTGCGTCTTGGCCCTCACAGCTTGAGGCGATAAACCGCCTTGGAACGCGCAACCTGGTGCGGCGTTGAGAGGAGGGATGACGTGGTGTCGCCCACGGAGCTTGTGGCGCAGTTGATGGTTTGTGGCACTGGCCAACGGCCGCAGCGGTTCCTTCAACGGCGACCCCGGTAAAATGACAGGGGTTCCGGCACCTGGCATTGTGGCTAGTGTCGGTTTCAAGTCCGAGGCTTGCCGGTGCTGGTGGTTGTCTCTTGGGCTTTGTATTGAAGTGATCCTGGAATAGTAGAACTTGGATCCCTCAGCGACCAATCCACTGGACGACTGATCACGTGATGTTTATTGTTGTCCTGTTCCGAGCATCCCGTTTGAGGCCACGATACAAGCCTTTCGGTCGAGGAGGCAGAAGAAGTGAAGCCGTGAAGGCGATCGACGAAAGGTAGCTCTTTTCAAGAATGAGTATATATAGCGATGCGCCCTCCCCGGAGCGGCCAAGATCTTGGGGGGTTTCGCGTACGTCGCGATACGACGGCTGGGCCTCGGAGAAACACGGGTGAAGGCATAGCATCATGGGGCTGCGACGTGGTGATGACTTCTTCTGGACTTAGCAATTGCTCTCATGTCGTATCGGAGGATGGACAAGATTCGTCGAGCACCCCGACCCCGTGGGGAGCCAAGGCTGGAGAGGTCATGACCAAAGACCAAAGACCTTCCTCGCTGGGAGGGTTGGATGGAGAATTGTGATGTTGCTCGCAAAATAGACGCCTATTTGAATCAGGAATGCCAAGAGGTTCCCAACGGACGGCCGACGTCGCCATGCCCGTGTCGATGCCCCGCGCTTGCCGGTGAAGACTGGCGATTCGTGTTCGGGGCAGCTGGCACATTTGGGAGGCCACAGGCGAGGCCAACCGAGGCCACACCCAAACATGGCATCGTTATGATGTCGTATGCCTGATTTAGCTGCCCTTCTAGTCGGCGGTTCGCCGTGTCCGTGGCCGCTCGTGTCAGTTCTCCTTCATTGTGCGTCGTTTGGCTGCCAACAATGCAGACAGACAGGTCCTCTTCCTCAGCCCAGGTGGCAGCGCACCACACAAAGCTCAGTTCTCGCTGCAAGTCGAGGGGGCACATTTGACTTTTTCAGAAATCTGGCCATGTTGCCGCACCAGCCGTGCGCTCGGTCAGCTGAAGTTTTGCATACGTCGACAAGAAGAGATGGGATCGTGGCGACGGAATAATGCCTTGTGGGTGAGGAAGACAGTGCGCAGTGGCAGAATTTCCGCGGGCCAAAAGACGGCGGTGCGTGTTTAGGACTGCGATAAATTTAGCTGAGTCATCCCCGACCGGCCCCCACCCTGCCTTAGGTCTTCTCCACTGGGACTTCGTCCGCGAATAGCTTCAACCGATCACGTACATGTCTTGGAACCTGTCAGTGCTGTGTCTCACGACTACGCGGCCCCGGTCTCCCCGCTCCCTTTTCTCGGAATTGGTGCTTGTATTGTGGACTAAGTTGGCCAAGCAATTTCCTCTACCGTGGCTCTCCTCCAGAATCCACACATGTTTTCCAATACAACAGCAGATGTCATTCAATCACCATCCCAAAGCCAACCCCTTCAAGCTTGATGCCACAAAGTTGCGGCTCTTTGCTGCAACCTCACAGACAGGCCAGTCCGTCCCTCTCAAAATAACTTTGCTTCGTCTGAGAGGGCCCCCACCTCGCATGGATGCGTTTCCACTGCGCTCTCTGAGGCATGTTTCATCATCATCCCGCGCCGCTATTCGTCGATCTCCCGCCGAGCAAACCGCGCACGCCTCTCTGGGCGCTCTCCCACCGTCGCCGCCCTGATTCGTCCAACTCGTTTTGTCTCGCGACGCAAGAGCCTCCCATATTGTTTGTCGTATTACTGGACGCTACGACGTAAGGCTGATGGGTCCTCGTGTCTCTCTTCTTCCCAGACGCCGCGCCTCGTGCTCGGGACTGCGGTGCCCCGAGTCTTGTCCCGAAGAAGAGATGACGGGGGGTCCACGCCAGATCTGGGTCGCAGGAGAAGATTGCTTCAAACACACGAGATCGTGGCCCACGGTTCACCGGCCCACTGCTTATTTTGGTAGTCCTACGAAGCCGTCTGACCTTGGCAAGTGTCAAGGCATGCCATGCCTCTTCTGTCTGCCCACCCCCGGACTCTCAGACCCGCGGCTCCGGTTGTCAGTATAAGTATATGTGACGGTTCGCCTCCCGTGCAGCACCGTCGAGAGGAAAACCCTATTCCCCCCGACGTCCGCAACTTTCTTTTCTTCTCCCGCCGGGCTGGTTCCCGTCCTTGCCCGCTCCCGCTATGCAGTTGAGGGTCTTTCTACCGCTCGCCTTCGCTGCACTGGCGGCGGCGGCTGAGCCGCTGAACAATGTGCTAAAGGCAAACAATGACACTCTCAGTACTCTGAATTGTAGGTTACCGTCTCGCGTAATTACAACCGAGGGCTCACACAACCTGTTTAGCTTTGATTGCGATGGCCCCGGCCGTTGGCCAAACCCTGGCTGCTACCAGAGACATCACCATCCTCGCGCCCTCGAACGATGCCTTCGCCAAGATGATGCAGATGGACCCCACGTTCGCTCAGAAGGCCACCAACGTCACGTTCGTTACCGATCTCCTCATGTACCACGTCGTCACCGGCAAGACCACGTCCAGCATGTTCTCCACGAAGCCGAAGCACGCCGCCACCCTGTTCGAGACCCCGGCCGCCAACGTTACGGGCACCCAGAAGGTCGAGCTTGTCGAGAAGGGCGGCAAAGCGGTGGTGTTCAGCGGTTACAAACAGATGAGCACGGTCGTCAAGTCCGATGTGGCTTTCGCGGGAGGCGTTCTGCACGTCGTCGATTCCGTCCTGACGTTCCCCGGGACCCCCGCCGAGACGGCCATGAACACGGGCCTGACGAGCATGGCGGGCGCGCTGATGAAGGCGGGACTCGTAGATGGTGTCAACTCTCTGCAGGCCGCGACGGTCTTTGCGCCGACCAACGCCGCCTTCCAAGCCATCGGAGCCACCGCCGCGTCCATGTCGCCCCAGGACCTCGCCAAGGTCCTTCAATACCACGTCATCATGAACCAGGTCCGGTTCAGCTCCGGTGTTTCGACGAAGATGGGGTTCAAGAGTTTGATGGGGGAGAAGGTCACGCTTCGGAAGGAGATGGGTTCGATTTTCGCCAACTCCGCCAAGGTCACGATTGCCGACATCATCACCAGCGACGGCGTCATGCACGTGATTGACGGGTGAGTCTCTGTACACCCGACAGTGCTCCACGGAGTTTGCTAACATGGTTCCAGCGTCCTCAACCCAGCATCGCCGAAACTGACGCCCAAGGCCACCGCCAAATCTACAACCCCGGCCTTCGCCGGTGCCGTCGCAGCCGCCAACGCACCCTTCACCGACGGCGTCAGGCCCACGGCCAACTTCGTGCCTGCTGCGTCGTCTACTGCGCGGAACGTCAAGATCTCCCTCGGGTCCGCCGTGCTTGGTTTCCTGGGCTGCGTTGCGTTGGTTCTGCTGTAAGCGGAACGCACCTGTGTCACATACATCTCATATCGTTCTTTTGGAGCTTCAAGCGAGCATACATAATACCAGAGGATATTTCTCAGACAATTACTTTTAATCTGACCGCATCTTTCGCACCTTGCCTTCCGGGCCTGTCGGATCACTCCACTTGGTTATGCTGCATCAGCGCATGCCTCCCTGGTCGCCAAGGCCCAACGGTCGAATCATTCGTCGAGTTGCAGCCGCCAGGTCCAACCAACATGCAGTGACAGTTTCGAGAAGAGGAAATATACACGCGCGGTAGCCCGCTATCCATCCGCAGACTGCTATTCTCAGCCAACGTGTTGGACCAGCCTTGCAAGTTGTTTCTTCTTGCAGGGAATGCTGCCTAATTCTCCAAATGTGCCAATGTTATTAGATCCAGCCCCGGTAAAGTGTTTTCCTTCGTCGTCCGCTTCTCTGCCAGCCATTCTCTGTTCCACTACAGTCTCATCACCTTGACCAGTTTTGGAACCTGACCAACATGGAATTCTATACTGCCGAAACAAAAAAAACGGATCAATAACCCTTCCGCAATGCGACTGTTAAACACGGCCACGGCCGAGATAGTTGACGAGGAGTTCTATGGAGAGGCGCCGCCCTACGCGATCCTCTCCCACACCTGGCTGCGTAGGGGCGAAGGCGAAGAGGTCACCTTTCAAGACATGAAGCACCGAGACGCTCGGAGATTCTCCAAGACGGGCTTCGACAAGATCAGAATGACGTGCAAACTGGCAGCCACGGCAGGCATCCGGTACGCCTGGATCGACACCTGCTGCATCGACAAGACGAACAACACCGAGCTCTCGGAGGCCATCAACTCCATGTACAAGTGGTATCAGGGCGCCAAGATCTGCTACGTCTACTTTTCGGACCTGTCCTCCAGGTCCGGCCCCCTCTCGGAGCTGGCGGCCCAGCGCTGGTTCAAGCGGGGCTGGACGCTGCAGGAGCTCATCGCCCCGAGGCAGATCGTCTTCTACAACAAGAGCTGGGCCTGCATCGGCGAGAAGGACGAGTGGGTTGACGTCCTCGCCGAAATCACCTCCATCAGACCGGCCGTTCTCGCCGGCCGCATGGCGCCCTCGGAAGCCGGCGTGGCCGAGCGGATGGCGTGGGCCGCGGATCGCGAGACGAGCCGGGAGGAAGACCTGGCGTACTGTCTGCTCGGCATCTTCAACGTCAACATGCCGATGCTTTACGGCGAGGGCGACAAGGCGTTCCGCCGCCTCCAGGAGGAGATCATCAAGACCACGAACGACCTGTCCATATTCGCGTGGGAAAGACACCCCGCGGCACCTACCTCGTCGTGTCACCGGATGGGATCGCTCTCCATCTCTCTGTTCCCTCTCGGGATCAGGCTCACATCCTTCAGCCGCTCCTACTTCTCCGAGCAACACCGGTCCATCACTGCCACTTTCGCACCCCAGGGCCCCGGCGACTACTGCGGGGTCTTCGCCAGCTCGCCGAAGGAATTCAAAGTCGTTGAGCCCTACCGGGGGTCGCGTCGCATACTCGCAGTCGCCTCCTCCAAGGAGGTGACCGTCACGAACGCCGGGGTCAAGTTGTCCTGCGAACTCGAGCTGGACGAACAAAAGGGATACGGAGAGTGCAACTACGTCCTCCCCGTCTCCTCCCGCCCGACGACAAGCCAGCGCCAGGAGGGGGAGTGCTCGCCGGCCCTGGGCGTTGTACTGAGGAAAACCGCCGGCGGTCGCTTCGTGCGGAAAGATCCGGCGAGGCTCGTCCGGCTCCCGGAGTTTTCCAGGAGAACCACCGTCCGCCACTGCCCCGACGCGTACCTCCTAAAGGACCTCCCGCCCGGGCCGCTCTCGTCCTCCCAGCTCACGGACCGCGCGCCGGCGCCCCGGTTCAGCTGCCTCCCCGGCGTCCGGATCCTCCAGGCGTGGCCGTGGACCGACTGGGACGACGAGCACGGCGTCTTCATGGCGAACGGGGAGCACACCTGCGGGACGCTGCTGGTCGAGGCCGAAGGCACGGGGCTCGGGCATCACCGCGAACAGAACACCGTCGAGTTCGTGTTCCTCTTCTACGGCCGCCAAGACGGTTGGCTGAATAACGTGACCTCCGCCTTTGCCATCGTAGAGTACAGACCCCACCAGGCGATCCTGGACACCATCAACCTTCGACTGCGGGCGGGCGAGATGGATTGCAAAGAAATGAGTAGGACTTTGAGAGCGTCGCCGGTTTGCAGGCAACAGGCTGCTGCCGCTCGCATCCCGGGGACCGAGGAGTACGTCTACGTCTCGCTGGAATACAAGCATCCCAGGTGTCTGTTCTCTAGACGCATTTACGACGCATCCGATGTTCCTGATGTTGAGAAACAGCCCTGGCCTGAGCTGTTGTGGCTGGGGATGAATAGAATATGAGCAGAGAGGCGAGAGGAGTGCGGCGTAGACAACTCCTGCAAGCCAACCCTCACTTGACTCCTCGTCCAAGAGCGTAGATCACAACACCAAGACGAAAATGAAATGCTTCAAATCTGTGTAATTACTCTTGACTCGTAACCGGTATATACAAGCATACACAAACCACGTTTGAAACCGTCACGACCCGCCCCGGGCCCGAGACACGAACAACGTATTGGAAAAAGAACCCATTCGTTCAAACGAGGCAAAAAAAAGAAGAACGTTGTAGAAAAACGTGAAAAAGGGGACCGTTGACAGCTAAAGGAAAGATGCTTTTTAAACCGGTTGGACTCCAGATAAAATTTGGTGTGTTGTGTGATCCGCGCCGAGCCTTATGAATCTAATTCGTTCCAATTCTGAGTTGACGCCGTCCTTTACATGGTGGGGATGCCCTCGTACTCGGCATAGCCAAGAGCGAGGTTCATGTTCTCTGGAAGGAGTATTAGTTGTGTCAATGACGGATGAAGGGTGGCGAAAACTTACGCAGACATTGGGTAGCCGCACCCTTGAGCAGGTTGTCGATGGTGGAGCAGACCACGACGCGCTTGCCGCTGCTGTGCACCGCAAAGCCGCCGATCTCAACGCCGTGCTTGTTCATGATGTTCCTGACCAAGGGCGGCTCGCCGACGACCTTGACGAGCTTCTCACCAGCGTACCTGTCCTGGTAGATCTGGCGGATGTCGCGCGAGGTGAAGGTCTTGTTGAGGGGGATGTGGATGGTGGCCTGGATGCCACGGAACCACGAGGCGACGTGGGGGGAGAAGGCGACCTCGGTGCCGAGCTGGTTGCTGATCTCGCGCTCGTGGATGTGGTCCGTCAAGCTGTAGGGCATGAGGTTGTCCTTGAGCATGTTGATGTCGTTCTTGGGCGACGGCTTGGTGCCGGCACCGGAGTAACCAGAGATACCGAAGACAGAGGGGACGCCGCCGAGGTGCTCAACCAGGGGGGCGATGCCCAGCTGGGCGGCGGTGGCGTAGCAGCCGGGGTTGGAGATCTTGTCAGCCTTGTAGATCTCGGAGCGCTTGGTGAGCTCGGGGAGACCGTAGGTCCAGGTCTTGTCGAAGCGGTAGTCGGCAGACAGGTCGACAATGACGCTGCGGTGGTCGGCGCCAGCCTTGCGAGCCTCGTTGATGGCCTCGATGTAAGGCTTGCAGACGCCGTTGGGCAGAGCCATGACCCAGCAGTCAATGGCGCCCTTCTTCTCGAGCTCGGTGACCTGGTCGGGGCTCAGGTTCTCGTAAGTGATCTCGCGCTTGGTGTAGCCCTCGAGCTTCTTTCCAGCGAGCTCACGGGACGAAACGTGTCTGAGGTCCATGTTGGGGTGGGAGTTGATGAGCTCGATGAGAGCCTGGCCGGTGTAGCCACGAGCACCAATGAGGGCGACACGGGAAGGAACGTCGTTGGAGGCGTTCTTCTTGCCCAGGGGAGGGTTGGGGTTGGTGGTAGTGGCGTAGGTGCGCTTGCCGTTGAGGCTGGCGGCGGCCGGGGCCCACGTCGGGCGGCGGGCCATCGTGGAGAAGGCACGAGCCTGGGCGGGCTGGGTGGAGTGGTTGAGGTTCTGAGTGGAAACCTGAGCGGCGCGGCGGAGGCGGGCCTCCAGGTTGGAGTCGCCGAGCATGGCTCTACCGTGGGCGTTGAACTCGTCGGTCAAGACACCGAGCTCCTGGAGGTTGTCGATGCCATACCAGAAGAGCTGGTTGCCCTTGCTGGAGAAGCTGCCGTCGGCCTTGTCGAAGAACCAGGTGAGGTTCTCGTCCTCCTCGCTGACAGTCCAGACGAGCTTAGGGTGGTCCTTCTTGATGGCGTGGAAGACGTTCTCGGTGACGTTGCTGAGCCATCCCTCCTTGGTGACAGTCAGAGTGGCCAGAGTGGGGTGAGAGCGCTCGGCGTTGGGGGGCAGGACAATGGCGAGGCAATTGAGGGGCTCGTCAAAGTAGGCCTTGAAGGGGGTGCCCTTCAGGAAGTCGATGTAGCGGTCGACGGTGGCCTCGGCGTCCATGCCCTCTCTGTCGCGGATGAGGGTCTGCTTGAGCTTGGCGAGGTCGGGGAACGAGGAGATGCTGTCGGCAAACGCGATCTTGTCGCCGCGGCGGATCAGGGTACCGGCACCGGAGTCGGTGAAGAGCTCCTTCTGCAGGTCGCTGGGGTGGATGATGGCGACGCTGGAGGTTCTGGGCAGGGTCTCCAGAAGCTCCTTGATCTCCTTGATCTTGAGGCGCGTGCCGTAGCGGCACCACGACTGAGACATGAGGTGGTCGTACTCCTCGTCGAGGTTGATGTGGGAGATCTTGTCACCCGTCTCGCCGTTGAACAGACCGCCCTTCTCGGACAGGTAGACGATTTTGAGGGGTTCGAGCGCGCGGGCAAGCTCTGCGGCGGCGACGTCGGCGTTGACGTTGAGGATCTGGCCCTCGGTGGTCTCGGCCATGGAGGTGAGGATGGGGACGTAGCCCTGCTGGATGGCCAGCTCAACGGGGGCCTTGTCGACGCTGGTGATCTTACCGACCAGGTTCCACTTCTCCTTGTCGAGGTAGTCGGCGGTCAGGACGGTGGTCAGAGGGCGGGTGCGGACACCGAGACCCTCGAGCTTCTCGACCAGCTTCATGTTCTCCTGGAGGAACAGCTTGCGGGCAACAGTCAGGGTCTTGGGGTCGGTGACGCGGATGCCCTCCTCGAACTCGGGCTCGACACCGGCCTCCTGGAGGAGGCGGTTCAGCTGGGGGCCGGCACCGTGGACGATGACGGGGTACAAGCCGACCTCGTAGAGGAAGGCAATGTTCTCGCAGAGGTCATCGAGGTAGTCGGTGAGGATGGCACCGCCGACCTTGATGACGGCGAACTTCTGGGAAGAGACGGAGGTGAAGTAGGAGAGGTATTGCTGGCCCTCGCGGCGGCTGCCGATCTGGCTCAGGGTGCGGATGATGATGGCTCGGGTGCGGTCGCGGTTGGCCTGCTCGGACTGGGAGCTGGTGGAGGAGAGGGCGCGGATGGCGTTGAGGCGCTGGAAGGGGTTGGCGCGGGCGACGGCGACAGCTTGACGCTGGCGGGCGACGCGAGGAACGGCTCGGCGGGCACCGGCCCGGAAGACGGCAGAGGTTGCGGACAGCATCGCGGCTACGGCACTTGGACTGGTGGGTTTCAACGGTGGTCAGCCGAGTCTGGTGCAGCGGTCTGTGGCAGAGGGGAGGGGCTGCTGCGCATGGCGAAGCCGCGCACAACGGTGTGCGGCATGATATCTGGGGGAGTCAGAGGACGGGACAGCCAGCTACACACCTCGTTTGTTCGAGCTGGAACAGGCCTCGGAATCGGTAAAGGGTATATGAATTCACGGAAACACCTCAGCAGACCCGGGGGCAGCAAGCTACCACTTTCTCAGTGTGACTCCTTCGCGCGGTCTCTCGGGCTCTTCCGTGGTGCGCTTTGGCTGCCAGCAGAATCAGAAGCTGGTCAATTGGCAAGGCCCACGAGGGAACAATAGACTCAATTGGCAGCCCGGGGCAGAAAAAGACGAGTGGCGGAGGGGACGAGAGCAAGGAAAGAGAGACTCTGTTCGGGGAGGGAGGCGGAGGGGGAGGGTGAGGGCAGGAACCGGAGCGTGGCAGCGAGGCTTTTTACTTTTTGAGGCCTGCGAGACTGTGACTGGACGTGGGCACCGGTCTGCGTATGATGCAGTGGAGGTGTGGAGGAGGGGCAGGGGGGGCTCCGAGCACAGCAAGAGACAGTCGCAGAGTCTGTGGTGGACTGGTGGTCAGGTCGACCGTCACGAAAAAAAATCGACCGAAACCGCTCACACACGTCCGCGCCCACACGGCAGCGCAGCGCAGCGCAGCAGCAGCAGCAGCAGCAGCAAAGGCCCTGCAGCAGCAGCAGCGTCAATGTGCCTAAGGTATGGTGACTCCGCGAGTGGAGCGGAGCTGGCACCCCGCCCCACCAATCAGTCAGTGGCGCCTTGTGTGTGGCCCGGTGCCGCTGCTCTGCCCGCCCTGTGGCTCCGATGGGCCAATTGGGTGGGCTCTCGGCTATTGATCGGATCTGATAAGGAATAGCCCGGAACGTATCCATCACCAAGTCCTGGTCGCGGCACGCTGAAGACACCCTAAAAGAGGCATTTGCGGCAGTTGCCCTGGTAAAAAATTACTCGAAAAATTTCATGTCGCCTAGTGGGGAAGGAGGGAAAAAAGATGAAGCACGCCAGGCTCGAGCCGAGGCAGGCGTGACGATCTTCGTCCAAGAAACGAGGACAGCTCGCGAGTCTTCACTAACCACTTGGGATTACCTGAGATTCATCTCGAAAGCCAAGTTGCAGAGACTCGACCCGGCACAAAGTTGAACGGCGCTGCAGAGACACCAACTGAGCCTCCTCGACCAACTCCTCCGTCCCAAAGCTCCGGTCTGCCGTCTATACATAGCAGAGACCCCGCGGGCAAAAAGAGGGACTGCAACTCTAAACACCTCCTCGGATCCGTAGCCAAGCTGTCCGACGCCGACGCAATCCCGGAACGGCGCAGAGATCGCCGAGCTTGAGATGAACCAGAGGCCACGACAGGCGCCGGCCGCCCGTTAAACTCGCGCCTACACCGCTCGACATCGTGGATCCCTCCAGGGTCCAACCGCCACTCTCTGCGTCCGCCGTCCACACTGCGTCGGCAGATCAGCCGACGCTGTTTCAGAACTCCAATTTAATTCACCCCGTGAACCCTTGGAGAAGTGAGGTTAATCGCGGTCACGTTTGCCGCCTCCTCGACTCCATCCTCGGACTTGGAGACGTGATGGAAACTAAGGCACGTATGGGTATCGATCTTGAATCGCACACTCGGGGACCGACAGCACCGGGCCCGCCGCCTCGCGACATGTGGGCAGCACAGCTATTCATTCAAATACTGCGAGCAGAGCCGGCCATGTAGCGGAATCAGGGCCATTTAGAATTCAATTACGCAAACGCCTGCCATCCCTCATACATACATGCGGTCGATCCGCAGCCCGAGCTGACACGGCCGACGGCATCGGATCGAGTCCCGTAGCCGGCCGACAGCTTCTTGCATGCAGACCATCGAAGTAGATCGGAGTCGGTTTCGAACAACCCCGCCCGTTCCCCAAGTCATTATCCCATAGAGGCGGCCCTGTGTGCCGCCTCTTCCCCTGTCTCCCACGGTTGCTCGATGCCTGCGAGATATCTGACAATTCATTCCATATCATGAGGGCGGACCATGAACCATGAACCCAGGGGGTCGTGTGATGCAAAATGGTGGTATCTAGTTACTTGCGGGTAGCAACAACTGGCCGGGTAAGTTAGCGGGTTGCAACGACTACAACCGAAGTCAAGATTAGAGCCGGACAACAAGACAAGACGCGATCCAAAGGAAAAGCGCTCCAGGGAAGGAGAGCACGTACCGGCTGGAATGACAATGATGAGGATAAGGATGATGATGCCGGCAATCAGGCACATGCGCATCTTGACGTCCTTCCACCACATCTGCTTGCGGACGCGGTTGGCGCCCCGGCGGAAGCCCTGGGCCGAGACAGCCAGGTTGTCGGTCTTATCTTGCAGAGCATCGAGACGCTCGCCTCGTTGGGAGACCTTGTTGATGTTTTCACGCATCACGCCGACTGTGTCGTCGATTTGCTATTAATAGTAACGTCAGCACATGACTCTGGTGACACGGTTGCGAGGACGCAGTAAGCGAAACGGTTTGCCCCTGGTCGCGACGCCGACGGAGCAACACGGGCGTTTGGATTTTTCGCACTCAATCGATGGACGGCGGAGTGATTTTCCACGACGGTCACCATCGCTGGTGGCTTGTTGATGTCGTCGCCATTGCCTGCGATGATCTCTTCGTAGGGTCGGCGGCGGCGTAGATCTTGAAGCCAGGTGACGACAACCAGAGACCCGTTGTTTTTTTTTCCATCGCGACGACGCGACACAGCAAATTCATTGCGAGCGTCGCTCGAATTGCACCGACACCATCGTCGCGGTCACGTCGGCGCGCTGTACAATTCTTGCGTTGGCCCAATCAGGCGCTATCGGCGACATGTTGGAACGGGCGGGTAGCTCGGTCGGGGGCGTCGTCATCAGGCGTCGGGCGATCCGGGGCAGTAGCCCATCGACAAGTGCGTCCTCGCAGAAGAAAAAAAGCATCGCAACTTACAGCTTGCAAGGCCTGCGTCCTCGCATTGCCGCCAGCTCCTCCCTGCTGTTGCGGCGCGGCCTGGCCGCTGGGGATGTACGGGTCGTAGGGGGCGTCTTCGGGCATTGTCGCTGTGGTGACGGAGGTGACGAGAGGTGCGAAGCTGGGCGCTGGCGGAGCACGAAGCTGCAGCGGGTGGATAAAACGGATGTGTTTTGCTGTTTCGGACAGGCGAGATGGAAGTTAGACTTGGATGATGGACGCTCGAGGCAGATGAAGATCGGTAGCGGTTGTTGGTAGGCGGTTGGGAGGATGTGTGGTTGGAAAAAAGAGGAGAAAGGGTGGTTGGAGGGCGTGGGAGGTTGATGAGGTGGTTAAGTTCAGGTGATGAGACGTCTTGGAAAAGAGGCGAGAGCCCGGCCGAAACAAGGTGTCCGTCTGAGGATTTGGGGGGGGGATGCGCAGCGCTTCCGTGCTGGACGACTGGAGGGAAGCTGCTGGCAGGCCGGCTGGGGCCACTAATTTTAGTTGAGCTGGGAACGACCCAGCCACTGGAGCGCGCCAGCACCAGACCCCAAAGGGTGCAGTGCCCAGCAGAAACAGAACGGAAACCACACGGGTCGGGCAGGCTGCGGTGGTTACAACAGCAGCGGCAGCAGCACCAGCGGCCAGCTTCAGCAATGGGGGGCGGCGAGCACGGCCACTGCTGGGCACCTGAGGGCCAATCAACGGCGGCGTTTCGAGGCAATCAGAGACGGGCACAGCGGTACGTACCCCGTCCGGTGCCTGGGGAACCCGGGAAAAAGTGGACAACACGAAGTCGTGAACGCAGTGGCTCGTTCTCTTTAACTCAAAAAGTTTGCTGTACTGCATTTAGAATGCCCTGGTTGTACGCGGTCCGGATACGCAGTGGCAGCACGCCCATAAACATGACAAAGGCACCCCAAAGGTTGTTCCCTGGACACGAGAATCTGGAAGTGTCTCCGGGCCAGCACAGCCATTTCCTCGTCATCTCTGCTGCTGCTTCAACGCGGGTCACGCAGGCTCGTGCCGGGGGACCATTTCCATGGTTACCTTGCTTTGCCTTGCCCTGCCTTGCCGTGCCTGCTGACAGGACCCTGCCCGCCCGACGGTCGCTTCCATCGCCTTCGCTCTCCTGAGTCCTGTTGCCTCTGTCGCCTCTGTCGTATGCCTCGCTACGTCTGCGCCGGGCTGAGGGCTGGGCGGCCCGGTCACCTTACTAGCCCCCTGCCCAGCTTGCAGCTTGCAGCTTCCACCTTGCCAGCCAATAGCTGGACTCGTGGCTTCTGATGTAATCGTCGAGGCGGTGCTGCAGGGTCGTCATTGCCTCCCACCGCATTGGGCCCCCCGACGGAACTGAATTGGGCCGGAGACTTGGCTTCGTCCCGTCGGCCTGTGCACGGTCGCACGTGAAAGCCCCGCACGTGATGCTCGTACTCGGGACGCTGAGTCAGCTTGTCCGATCTTTACCCGTCAGTTTGATGCCCCACCAAGGTCAGGTTGCCGACGGTGGCTGGGGAAAAATTCAATCCACACCTCTTGGCGGCGCAGCAATGTGGCTTTGCACCTCCCATGCCACCTCCATTCCACGAGATCCCCCAGCAGTTCGACATGCAGTGATGACGGGTATGAAGAGCCCGTTGATGTTCCCTTGATCACGGCGGGCTTTCGTTAGCCTGCGTTCAATCCAACCGTCAGTCTGCTCTCGACAGCAAAGTCTTACGCAGAGCGGAAGTCAAAGTCAAGAGCGAGCCGCTGCCTCAAGGTCAACGAAAATGGAAACCGGACGGAAATCGTTGAATCCAAAGTCGCTCGCTCGTTAGGGGCCGAGCGTTCAACACCACCCAGATGCAACACCGGCGACAGCACAAACAACCACTCTGGCAAGCGCTGCATCGAATGCCGTGAAGAATCGCTATTAAACTTCCGTTGTCAGCCGAATTATACGATTTCCGCGTGTTGAGCGTCGCCCGCGCGGATAAACGCCTTTCTTCGTGAAGCGTTTTCCCAACTGCTAAGCTTATCCGCAATGCTCAACAACTGCACCCGAACTGTTGCAACTCCGTTTCGTCGGCTTGCTGGTCAAACCTCGTTCGAGACGGCTCGACGATGAAATGGCAACTTTTTGCCGCTCGCAGATATCCATGCCGTCGATCAGGTCAATCATCACTCTCCTCAGCTCCCGCCGAGTCACGTTGAGGAATGAGACCATCCGGGAACAATTTGCGCCTCCAGGTCTCTAACAAGACAGCAATGTGGAAAGATGAAGCTCAATGCCAGAGGCTCTGTCCAGGAGAAGGCTGTGGCATGCTGGTGCTCTGTTGCCTGGGCCGACCGAGGCGCAATTCTCAAGAATATGCTTATTCGAGATTAGCATGCAGTTCTTGCTGCATTCGCCATGAACACCCTTACTCAGAACCACGTTCACGAGGCCGATGAACCTGTCGGTCCCGTGTTCCCGCCCCCCACTGCAGGAGGTTGGGTGCGCTGAGGAATGGAGCGACGAAGTGGTGCCGGCCTGATCATCCGCGGACATGAGCTTGCCCTCCAGCACGAGCGCTAAGCTTTACGAGCTGAGAGCGGCTGGAAACAGACGGGCGTACCGGTCGCCGTCGATGCACCGGGAATCGGCCGAGTAGCGTGTTTCGATGTTTCCTCTGGTCACCCACCACCTTAATCCGCATGGACGACGACAACGACGACGAAGCTGGGGAACAGAGATCCAGTCTTCGGCAGCAGAATACTTGGCTGCGGCCAAGGCCGACAGCCCCCGCTCGCTACCACCTGGCCCTCTCGTCCCTCCGCGATGCTCGACATGCTGCAGCAGAGCGGCGTCGGCAAGCGTTGGTTTTCGGTCTTGGTCTTCAATTGGGTGTCCTCTCGAGTCCGGGACCACCGGCACACTGGCCCTGTCGCTGGCTGCTAGGGACCCCAGAACCCGCTGATCACCGACGTCAACCAGCCCATTTTTATTTCAAGTTGGATTCCAGCCTGGCTTCCACCGCTACGACCGCACCGGACCAGGTCGCAGCGCAGGACCGAGAGTTTTTGACCGTTGGCCAGCGCTAGGAGCCACCAGGCCATTCAAACCAAGTGCCTGTCGTCTGGCCTTGGACCCAAGTTAGCCCAAGTCAAAGCTAAACTCAGACGTTGGGAGCCACGGTTTTGATGGTTAAAGACGAACCCCTGGCCTATCCGATGCAAACGAGCACCTGGTCCAGGACGCGGGAAGTGCTGGCCAGGGCGCATCGATGATTAGTGTTTCCTGCCACGAACCTACGGCCAAGAGGCACAGGAACAGCCAGACCCGAAAACGTCACCACATCACCTCACGTTGTGCAGCCGGGGTGATGCCAGCGACAAGTCAGCAGGGGACAGCACCAAGCTCATGGGATGACGAGGGTTCGGACTGCAGCCGGACGTGTTGTGGATTGGGATAGGACGAGATGGTGCACCACCATGCTGCACGCCGAACAAGCTTAGCTGCCAATGCCAATACCAATGCCAGCGCTAGAAGCAGAAGCAAGGAAGAAGGCCAAAGCCCAGGGCGGCCCAGACGGCTGGCGGGAGCGATGCGAAAAAGATGGGATCATAACACAACAAGCAGCGCCGGTAAGACACTGTCACAACCAGCTGGGCCCAGTTTCGATCATCCAACTGGTTGCGCGCTTGTCCTGGTTGATTTCCCCAGTCTTACCAGTCCCGAAATGCACTCGTCTCCCATGCCTATGTTTCTGTCTAGTTGTGTCTCTGGCCTATTTGTTTTCCCCCGTTTCAGTCAGGCCAGAAACGAAGGCAAATCTCGACTTGTGTCCAGCAGCATCCGCAGCATCCTTCGTATTGCTCTGAGGGAGCTATTAGTGGACCTCCGCCGCTCTCCTCCATCTCCATGGTCGCTTGACTGACCTCTTTCGTCCTCGACCGCTCCTGACCAGCTCGTATTTACTTCTGGGGCCAGCCTCTCGTGCCTCTCTCTGCATCACACCTCTTTCCTTCCTCGGGCGGGAGCAAAAGTGTGGAGGCCAGCGCAACTCCACCGTCATCACTCCTTCTCAGTCCTCCTCTCCCCTCCCCTCGTTGCTGCTTCGGACAAGGTGCCACTGCTTTCTGGGGCGTCCTACCTGCATGCACGTACAGTGCATCCCTCCCTGCTTTGCATACAAGTACACGCACTTTCCCCGACGAAGAGTGTTGAGCTAGTGTGCGTGTGTGTGGACAGTCCAGTCCAACCGCTGTACGGAGGAACGAGCAAACGTGTGGACGGGGAATACGTCCATTACCAGCCGACCTGACGAAGCACCTCACCTACCTTGCCGGCCCTCACCCTGCCTCACGAACGTGGCTCGACTCCGGCTGGACTCCCATGTGCACGCCCTGCCCGGTTTACGCTAGAGAATCCCTTACCTGATGCGATTGCTGGACGGTTTCTTATTTCAATCTTGACATGCCCACCCATCCTTTTTGCATTTAGTCGACGTCTGCCCCGGATTTTGGATCTAGAGTCCTGTCTTTCATGCGGTCCGTCCCTCAGAGCCAAGGACCCCTCACCTTCCTCCAACCTCTCGCATCATGACCATGGCCGCACTGCGGGGCTGCCCATCATGGTCTGTAAGCCGGCTGTTGTCGGCCTTGCTGCTGCTGTCCGTCCAGTTCACCACTGCGTATGACCTGGACACCAAGGACCCTAGTAAGTGTCTTTGAATGCCCCTAACCTGGCTGTTGCTTACATGCCCCGCTTGCAGACAATGTCAAGTCCGTTGCCAGAAAGATGACCGAGGACCTCATGTCATTCTACGATGGAGACAAGCCGGGCAAGACACCCGGTCTCCTCCCTGACCCTTACTACTGTAAGTGCACCTCCTCGTCGGCTGGTGCTGGTTGGCTAACACCATTCTAGGGTGGGAGGCTGGCGCTCTCATGGGCACCATGATCGACTACTGGTACTACACGGGAGATGACACCTGGAATAAGGTCGTCACCCAGGGTCTTCTTCACCAAGTCGGGAAATACAACGACTATATGCCGGAGAACCAGACGCGAACCGAAGGTAACGACGACCAGGGCTTCTGGGGACTCGCCGTCATGTCCGCCGCCGAGTACAAATTTCCCGACCCCCCCGCCGACCAGCCTCAATGGCTTGCCCTTGCCCAGGCAGTATTTAACACCCAAGCTGCCCGCTGGGATCCGGAGCACTGTTCAGGAGGACTGAGGTGGCAGATCTTCCAGTGGAATAACGGTTACGACTACAAGAACACCATCTCGCAGGCTTGCTTTTTCGCCCTTGCCGGCCGACTTGCTCTGTACACCGGCAACAACTCGTATGCGGAATGGGCGGACAGGACGTGGGACTGGATGGTGGGCGTCAAGTTCATCTCGGACGATTACTACGTTTACGACGGCGGCCACATCCAGTACAACTGCACCAACATCGTGCCGTATCAGTGGACCTACAACGCCGGCGGCATGATCCTGGGAGCGGCTGCGATGTACAATCATACTGGCAGCGAAGTGTGGAAGAACAGGCTGGATGGGCTAATCCAAGGCTCGGATGTCTTTTTCGTCGGGCCAGATAAGAACATCATGCAGGAAGTCGCATGCGAAACAGTCGAGCTGTGCAACCTTGACCAGCAATCATTCAAGGCATACCTCAGCCGATGGCTGGCGGCCATTACGAAATGGGCCCCGCATCTGACAGGACGAATCATGGACAAGATTCGCCCGTCATCTATCGCGGCTGCATCGCAGTGCAAGGGCGGTGCCAACGGTCGCATGTGCGGACTCAAGTGGACCGAGAACGGGACATGGGATGGCATGCAGGGTGTTGGCCAGCAGATGGCTGCCCTGGAGATCACACTTGGGAACCTCATTGAAAACTCTCGTCAGCCTGTTACTGCCGGCGGCGGTGGCACTTCACAGGGCGATCCCGGTGCTGGAGGCAACGACATTGGTCGAACTATCCCAGCCGTCTCTGACTACCCACCCCTGGGCGCCGGCGAAACAGCCGGAGCAGCTATTCTCACTTTTGTCGTGCTCGGACTTTTGATATTCGGCATTGTGTGGATGTTCATGGACGAGACTTCGGAAAAGCCACTTCAAGAGCGTTTCTTTGACTTCAGGTCTGCACTGCTCGGTGGTGGCATTGCAGCATTGGCTACAAGACGGAAGACGGACGATATGAACGAAAAGGGCAAGGGAATCGACAACGATACTTCGAGCGACGGTGCTAGCTCACGCGGCCAGGGCGTCATGTCGCCATTGCCCGTAGCAAGCCCGGCTTTTGGCAGCGAGAAAGGAATGCCGCAGCGGGGTAGTGTCATGTCCTCAATGACCGGAACGACAGTGGTATCAGGGGTGCCGATGGTTCGAGAGAAGAGAATTAGCAGGAAGAGCAAAAACCCTGCTCTGCGGAATAGCGTGGCATCGCAACAGTCGGCTCGGATCGAGTAGGTTCGCGCACGGTGTGCCGTGGCGCTCTCCCGGAACCACGAAGGATCAAGTGGTGGCGTATTGAGTCTATTTTTTACCTCATGGCGTTAAATCACGGGTGGGACTGGACGGAACCGGGTTTTCTGGAAGAACATACTTGGATGTCACATATGCATTGGTTGGGCATCATCTTGCATCGATTGGGGGACCAAACTGAGCAGTCATTGTCAACCGTTACGAGAAAACCAGCTCGTCAGCCGAGACTGGTAGGAGGAAAAGCTCACGACTTTATGACGAATTGTATATAGATAGATGATGCCAACTATAATGAAGCGACTCAAAGGTCGCTGTGCCCGCATCGGCCTGGTCTTTTCGTCACCAAGTGAAATATGGAAATCTTCTTATGGCCGAGAAAAATTACACGTAACGCTACAGTTTTTAAAGTTCAAAACCATTGAAAGTTACCGCGGTCCCGGAATCACATAGGTACAGATCCGGGGTACAGATCCGGGGTATGAGAACCTGGTCGGCCCCGGGGGAATCGGGACCCACCCGGACGGTGACCCCAAAGCCGGACCCACCCGGCTCGGTGCAGCAGTCTCAAGCAGATTGAGGAATAGGAACGCCGCCGCTTGCATTCTAGCTTCCGTATTGCGTTTCCGGTGGGTCTCCTACAGCGAAGCAACCATTACTGTCGGGGAAGGATGCATTCGACGTCGGCAAAAGTTTCTGGGCGACCGAGTGGATGTGGCAGTCTGCACCGAAGCCGCGGCAGGCATCCGGTGGCTCATTCGATGCCGTTCGAACATCGCCGTGTGTCAGCGCATGGCTGTCTGTGATAGCGAGAGGGCCTGAGATTTTACAGTGTTCTCTCCGCCTTTATAGTCGCGCCGAGTTCAAGAGTTGCAAGCTGGCAGTCTCGGGTGTGTGACGCGGGTCAGTGGCAGGGAGGCTGTTGCATCGTCATGCGGGATGGCTTCCGGCATTGTTCGGTGCGAAGGCGTATCGTCCGAGTCCCCATGATCCACCTTTGCTTCTTTCCAGTAAGAACAAGGCACCGTGCCAGCTTCTCTTCCTCGGCAGATGGCCTCCCATTTTGTGAATCGGATAAGATTAGTGATCGGGCATTCTCCTGATGTGGATTAGCCGGCTAGCATCCCATCTGCCGTGAGATGAGAGAGAGAGGATATCGTGGGGTAACAGCCTTGGGCTTGGCGCGTGAAATGAAATCTGTTGGTTTTTTTTTCGCTCTGTTTGTATTTTCAGGTAAGGTAGCAGCCAGAGATTCGATTTTATTTGCAGACTGAGGTCTATCGGAACCCATGACATGTAGGAAAACGAACTCGTGTGCATCTTTCGGACCCGGGGACACGGCGTCGGGGCACTCGCATGTCATTGCAGAGCCTCGGGCTGGGGTTGCGCCCTGCATGGAGACAACTTGAAGCGAAGAAAAACAGCCTTGATGCAAGATTATGCATTCACATGGGCGGCAGCAGAGCCTGACGGGACTTGCGTGGCTGATTGGACCGCGGACAACAGCGCCAAGAACACTTGAGTGCTGCCAGGCTCCCAGGAGAGTTGCGGCGGAGCTTTACATGACGAGATAACTTTGACCCAAAAAAGAAAGCGGGCAGCATACGGAATGGGAAGACGGAAATGGTGGGCGCGGCAGTATTGTCGTTCGTTCGACAGCCAGCTAGATGCTTCTTGATCCAGCTGCCAACCGCCTTCGCCAATGTGCCCGCGCGGCAACCCGGGCGGAAAACATCTGCGCCCGGAGCCCGGTGGTAGCCAGGAAGCGCCGGAGATGACGGACCACGGCGTCCGTCCGTGTAAGTCGGCAGGTTACGACGGACATTGAGTTCTAAACGCCGGAAATCGATTCCCGACTCAAAGAACTCGGTCGTGTTCCGGGAATGTGGACGGAGGCCGAGGAACGCAGTGCCATCACGGCCCTCTGGTTGGAATTGAGTTGGCAGGGTCATGTCGACATCTGATGAGGCGGAGCGTTCCATGGCGTTCTTGGCCCCAAGGAGTGGGCGACTTTGATAAACTTTCCACGAGTGCCGGTCATTCACATGGGATGGAGGGAGGACTGGAACTACCCAGGAATCCTGGCCTTCAGACCCCTCTTCTCCAATGCCATGGGTTCTATTACATCCCAGTTGTCTGCTTAGTTCATGTCCCCAGAAGGTTGGAATTCACACGCCTCGTAAACCATTATTCCCCTGATATTCCCCGTGTGATGGTCATTAAGCTACTCAGTACCTAGTTCGGCAAGTAATTCACATGCGAAAGCGGGGGGAGAACGACGAGAAAGCAAGCGGGCGAACGCATCGGACAAAGCTGCGTGGCACAACTGTCGACCAAACAGCGCCACACATCGCCCCGATCATCTGCAAACTGCCACATGGAGCAGGTGTTCCCGTTTCGGGATATTTTCCACAACGCTTGCTCTGCAGAGCTGCAAGACCGCGGCGCGTCCAATTGGCGTGCGCGCGATCGTAAGTCAACCCTGCACGGCTGGCCGTGTTAACCGGGGTGGGCCCATTGACCGGATCCCTGGTCTCTCGGTGCGTCACGATGTGTGGAAGTTGTTTGTGGGGAAAAGAGAGCAGGGAGGCGTTGGACGACGGACGACGGACGACGGCGCGCGCGGAGGACGCTTCAGCTGGCAGCTGGGACGGGACTAGACTGCTGAGACCTAGTAGGCTGGCGTTCCCACGAGACGCCAATCCCCCCAGATTATCAAAGAAACGGGATACGGAGGCTAGATCGATGTTTGGCGGGCTTGAAGAGGGAAAAAAGACCAGGGATGGTCATGTTACATCATGCCCCTCCCCATCGTTGGAGCCGTATGTCGTGTCGGCACATGACACCCATGTCGTTCTCCTTCTATTATATGTCTGATAGATAAGTATATCTGGGTCTCTCGAACCTGCCTCTGTCCATTTTCTGATTACGCCAGACCTCCGAGATAGAATTCTTGACGGGGAACCTGTGGGCGACAGGCTACGTCGTTTAGGCTTTCTCGTCTGATAGTTGCCGATTTCCATCGGACACCCCGGACACGGACGTTTAGGAACGTCAGCGCAAACCTCGTGCGATTCATCTCTCTTTCGCAGTCCGCTGAGGGGTAAGCCGTGGTGATATAAGGACCGATCGCTCACCTTGATCCCAGAGGGGCTGACAGTATTTGCAAGAACAATCGAAACGACATGGCGCGAGAGTACCTCTACCTGACCTCCTCGGCCGTCTTGGGGACATACGTCCTCTGGACTGCCGTCGAGAAGTACTTGGCCTGGAATCACAGACCTCACTTCTCATCCAACCACGCCTTCGCGAGCCCTCTTCTAGCAGCGCTGCTCATCCTCCCGGCCCTAATCTTGTACAAGAAAGCGCAGTACCTCCTGAAGATGAAGACCCGCGGCTGCGCAGAGGCACCGACATTCCCGCACAAGGACCCGATCTTCGGCAGCGACTGGGTGCGCGCTTCTCTAGAGAAGCAGGGCGAGCATGGCCTCCTCGAGTGGTGGCAGGATCTGTTTGATAAACTCGGCAACACGTGGTGGGTCAAGACGCCGGCGAGCTGGGTGCTGATGACGAGCGAACCTGAGAACCTCAAGGCGATCTTGGCGTCGTCTTTCAACGACTGGCCCATTATGGGACCGCGGAAGGACTCGATCATTCCCATTCTGGGCAAAGATGCCATCTTTGCGGCCAACGGGCAGTCGTGGCACGACGCAAGGGCTATGATGCGCCCGACGTTCGTGAGGAACCAGATTGCGGACCTGGCGTGCTTTGAGAGGCATGTCGGGAACCTCATCTCGAGGATTCCCAAGGATGGTCAGATGGTTGACTTGCAGGGGTTACTGTATATGATGACCATGGATTCGGCGACGGATTTCATGTGAGTATGTCTCCCGAGGAGGAATTCATGCACTGACGAAAGATAGGTTCGGCCATTCGACTAATATGCTCACGACACCCTCGGCCGAGGCCTCCGAATTCACCGCCACTTTCGAGTATATTCTCACCCGTTCAGCAATCCGGTCGCGCCTGGGCCTGTTCACCTTCCTGGACCGCGACAAGAGGTATGATGAAGGCTTGAAAACCATCAACCGCTTCTGCGACAACTATATCAACCGCGTCAAGTCAGAGGAGAAGGACCCGGAGCGAGCGTACGTATTCCTCCATGACATGATGGGCCAAGGCGCCACTCCCGAGTACATCCGTGCACAGCTGCTCTCCATGATTCTCGCTGGCCGCGACACGACCGCCTCGACCTTGTCCGCGCTTTTCTGGATTCTAGCCCGGAGACCCGACGTGGTAAAGCGTCTGAGAGAGGAGATTGAGGAGCTTGGTGGAAAGCAGCCCACGTGGGAGGAGATGAAGGACATGAAGTATTTGAACATGGTGCTCAAAGAGAGTGAGTTAAGACAGTGTCGTTTTTGGCGGAGCGTGTGAGAATCTGACGAACATGCACAGTTTTGCGGCTGTATCCGACTGTTGCGAGCATGTCGCGCGGCGCAGCACGGGATGCAACCCTCCCCGTGGGTGGTGGACCAGACGGTAAATCGCCCGTGTACATTCCGAAAGGAACGATAGTGCGGTGGTCCATCTTCTGTACCCATCGGAGGAAGGATCTATATGGCGCGGATGCCGACGAGTTCTGCCCTGAGCGCTGGGAAAGCCGTCGTCCAGGGTGCGTGTTTCCCCCTCTCTTCCTGTTCGTCCCAATCGCAGTTGCTGACGTGTTTTCCCAATGTAGCTGGGAATACCTGCCCTTCTCTGGCGGCCCGAGGATATGTATCGGCCAGCAGTTTGCCCTGACGCAGATGAGCTACTTCGTTGTGCGGGTCTTCCAAACATTCAAGTCGATCGAGCCGATGGACGAGCGGCCTTTGGCGCAGACTGTGGGGATCACGACAAAATTACCGTACGATGTCCTTGTCAGTTTCACCCCGGCCTGAGCGAACAACGTGGGGGACTGCATGCATCCTTGAGTGGCTTGGCTCTGGTTTTGGGTAATTTGCCTGGATTGGGCACGCAAAGAGTAGATCGCACCAAATCGAGATGACATGTTGGCATCGGCTGTGTGCGCTTTCGGGTGTGTCATTGCTGGGTGCCAGACTCTGTGACGGGCTATGTGATTGAACCAGAACTGGACTGCCTGGCCTGCCTGGCCTCTCCGCGTGCGAGGCTTGCAAAACCAGAACCTCGAAGGCCGCAGCGTGGCACGACGGCACGCAGGTGGCATTGGTGTGTTCCATCTCGGCATCCAGCCGCCGATGTGATGCGGCACGACCCCAGGCAACTGGCTAATGGTTGGGCGGTGACATGCGGGATCGATACATTCATCTCAAAGATCGAAGTCGCGTAACACAATGCCATATTGATGTTTTCTTGAAGCGAGCAAATCTCGCTCCAAGAACCAGATTCGGCCTTTGATGATCGCAGAAGCTAGGTCAAGAGTCAGTACGTGTCTCGGCCTCTAGACAGGACTAGATGTTCGAGGTTGAATCTGGATATCATGCTCTCCATGTCTTCAAGCTGCCGTTTTCTGATGAAGGACGGGGCGTTACGTCGGACGCGGACGGGGAACGGCTGGTTCGTGCAAGGCTGAGTGCCCAATTGTGTTCCATTGCGCGACGAGCATCGACCATGTTGAGGAGACAAACGAATAAAGGCTTCGGGGAAGAGTCGACATGTTGGTGGCACGGCGACCTTGATGCGTGTAGCCGACTCGACAACGTCCAGACATCTCCAGCACTTGACGCTTGGAGATTGCGCGTCTGGTACGCCGGAAGATAGGCTCTAGCCGTTTCAATGGGTCGACCATGTGCGTCGTGCTATTGTCCGGGTCCGGCGTATGGACCATTGATGCGGACAAGATGTGGTATCGTTTGCGTGGTGCCCGTCCGGGATGCTGGTGCCTTAGAGCACATGTGCGCGAGGAGAATCGGGGCGATTCATGTATCCAGCACTCGCCTGGGAAGAAGTTGCATCAGGAAAGAAGGCGCCAGGGGCAGTCGTGGGCATATGACGAAGGTCTGGCAGCCGCCGGAAGGACGAGGGACACGGGTCTGCCTTGTCTGGAAGTCGCGCATCCTCTCCGAGCCTTGGTCTTTCCCCATCTCGCTTCTTCGGCAATTGTCTCTGAGAGGGAAGGCACGTTCGCTGGGACAGGCAAACGGGGCCGCTTCGGCTGCCCACATGTTGCAAACTGGCTGGGTTCACGGTTCACCGGAAGGGGAGGAGCTTCAGGTTGTCCCAGAAAAAGGAAGGACGGCTTCCCGCACGGCATCTGAGGTGGAGCCACACTGGCCGCTGCTTCCTTTTCTCTCACCTGGATTGTATCAACAGTATGAACAGTCTGCGGACGGTCCTTCCTGCATCACGGGGCCGACGACCCGCCCGTGTGCTGCTCTTTCGTATTTCATCCTCTTGTGTCCCGAGACTTTGGTTCCCTCCTCGTCCTCTTGGCCGACCTCGCGTCTTGATGTTGGGACTGTTCCCACGATTGTTGACTGCAACATCGCCCTCGAAGGCTCTGAGCTCACCTCCCTATCCACAGCAAAAGAACCTGCCCATCGAATGCCACAGACTATTCGGCCTCGGCTCGAGCGATGTCTTTCTTCCAAGGAGACTCCCGTCCCGGCGAGCAGCCAGCTCCGCCCCCACGAGCCCTCACTCCTGTCGAGATTGGAGTCATCATCGGAACCATCACCGTCTTCATCGCCGCCATAGGCACTCTCTTCTTCTGTCGCAGCCGCAAGGCCAAGACACGCCCCTCTGAGACCCTGGAATCTGACAACGGCGATATACAACCGGAATCAGGCCAGCACAAGAACGATGACGCATCGTCCCGAGAGGCAGAGCTCGAAGCGGTACCACCACCAACACGGAAAAAAAGGATCTGGAATGAGTTCGGAGAGGCAAAAGCGTACGAAGCTGACGGCAAGTCGCCCCCAAGAACCTCGAGAAAAGATCCACGCTGACTCTTTGATGCAGTCGAGAGGGGCGAGGCACACGAGATGCGAGTCAGGACCTGAATGCCATGTTGGAGTGCTTGTCGCAGTTTAGTCGGCATGAATATCAAATTGCGCATGGAGAAGAACGGCGTTGGTGTTAGTTTGTGGGAGTTCGTCTTGATATTGGCGCCGACTGAAGGCCCATTGTATTGTAATCGTCCATCAGAAGTTCCCGCAAATATCGGAGATTAGTGTGTCAACAGAATGGAACGTCTCTCTGCCACCAAGGACCCGTCCAAGGTTCCAAAGTCCTTGCCGCGATGTACCGGAAAAAGCTGAGCTGGAGCCGTATTAAGTCCCGGAATATCGGCGGAGATCGAAATGGCAGGCGGCATGGACAGCGAGTGGTGGTCTGCGGCTTTATAGTTGGGCATATGCCCGAAAACAGATGTATATTGACGCCAAATCCTAGACCCGTATTGAATCGCGACAAACCACAGAAATAGACATTCTGAACCGCTTCGTGATCTTACCTAAACGCCACAGATGCTTCCAGACCCATCCGTCCCATGTTCTACCGTAAGAATCCGTTGCTCATCATGTTGCTATTGTTGACCAGGCTTGGGCATGTAGCGGCTCCTAAACGCTTGACTGATGCTGAACCTGCTTCCGATGGCGCCGTCTTGCATCTTACTCGCGAGGGCCTCCTCAAGAGCGGACTGTGTCACTGACGCATCTGTCGCAGATTAGCTAAACAAGTCCATCCAAGACGGGTAATGAAGACTTACCATCCAAGTCGCTGAAACTGCTGCCCATGCTCGGCGTGCCATCGCTCCCATCCCGCGAGTATCCTTTGCTCTTGGAGCTGGGGCTCTTACCCGCCAGCTCTGCTGGACGACGCGGAGAAAGGGGACCTTGTGGCCGACGTTCTCCCGTGGAAGGGCCACGCGAGACCAGAGCTGGTGAGCTGGTCGACGAATCTGACGTCTCCGAGTGGTGGATCCTCTCCTTGCCCTTCGGGGTCCGCCGGACGTTCCGCGGATCGCCCCGCAGAGTGGAGCCCATGTCCTGCGCCGAAGTGTTGGATGACTGCGGCTTGTACTGGAGGAAGGCGGGCTCGGCATCGTCGTCTTCGTCATCCAGATCAACCCCTCCTTCGCGCTGCTGGAAACGAGGAGGGCGTCGGATGATGCGTGACTGCGCGGGACTGGACTCGTCGTCGGACGACGTAGGGGAGCTCGACTCGTCGGGCGGCGACGCTGTTTCGGGACTTCGGGGCGTGGTCTGGATCGGCAGCGACGACAGACGACGGCGCTGGCTGTCGTTGGTTGGCCGCGCAGCAGCGGGCTTGTTCTGACGGGCTGTGGAACCACTGCCAAGATTGTGTGTTATGGTGCCCGCAGAGGCGTTACGAGAGATGTTCGGTCGCAGGGAGGATGTGATCGGGGTAGCCGGGGTGCTCGCATCGTTGCGAGGAAGGGGCGAGTCGCGGCGGATGGAGAGGGCAGAGACGGTCCGCTGGTGGGAGTGAGGCTCGGCGCCGGGGATAGGGGAGGGAGCGGCGGAGCCCTTGGCTGCGGCGGTCGCTTTGCGGACTTGAGCCCGGAGCTGGGCGGTGTGTCGTTCGGTCAAATAGGCGACTTGCTGCAGGAGGAAGTCGACGGTGACGTCGAAGTGGGCGGCTCTGGTGGACGCGTGAGCTCGATGGGGGAGTCCATGTTGGCGAGGGAGACTTACAGTTCGTTCCCTGGACGAAGGCGGGTTAGCGAGATCAAGGGAAGTGGCACATGCAGGCTTACAGTCAATTTCCGTCTTGGCCGCGCCAGACAGGATGTTCCAGAGCACATCGTCCTTGGTGGAATCCCAGGTGGCCTGCATGGGAGGAATCGCATCAGCTTCAGCCCCGCGACGAAAGGCATCGGATCGGCGGCGGCATGTCGACTTACCGGAGGAGGATCCGTGAACTCACCCCGAAGAATGGGCAGCCGGACGAAGACCGTGTACGTGGGATCAGTCATGCCGATCGTGCGCTCGTCATGCTTGCTGGCGTAGCTCGGGATGGTGACAGCCTGGGGAAGCTTTTGGAGGAGCGCGACCGCGAGATGGAGGATGACGGAAGTGGTTTAACTCGTCGCTGAGCCTTATCGGAGCTACGGGGAGCGATAAGGATGCTACACCGCAGTCAAGCGGCTGGTCCCGGCTGTGGCCGGTTGGTCAGAGACTGGGCTATTACATAATTGGGTAAGGGGCCCTATCTCTCACACACGATTGGATTTCAAGTCAGGACTTCCCTGCCAAGACACGCATCATGCCGTGCATTCTCGGACATGTAGCAGAAGAGCACCCGATCTCGCGAATTCGGACTATTATTTTCGAACGCTCTCGCACCACATCAATTTGAGTCGGTGTATCCTGCTGCCCAACGATCATGGGCATTGAAACCCAAGCAAGCCCCAAACTCTGTCAACCAACTTGTACGTCTCATCATCCTAGGAGCAGATGGTTCTCGAAGCCAGGGGCTTTGGACAGTGAGGCGAGCTTTCAGAGTTCGCGCAACCGGGTCAGTCCCTGTGGACCACGTTTATCTTTGGATTTTGAGGCTGAGACGTAAAGGTACTCGGTTTTGGCCGCCCGTATGATTTCCAGCGCTCAGTCTGCAGTCTGAGTATCACGGGCGCAATGTATGTCTCTTTAAGGATGTCGACCCATACCACCTCCAGTCCAGTGTGTACAAGTGTCTCTAAGCGCAGGATTACGAGCTCTTGAGTCGCACCTTTCAAGATCGCGCACCATGAGCAGAAGGTCGTGAATAATTGAGCAGTGAACTTAGGTGCCTTCCATGGCACACGAGTCAACGTGGGCTGACTACTGCATTATGCTAGAGAGATGTCACCGGAGCCGGTTTGGGCTTGGGCAAACTATCTGGCTGGTCCAATTTGGCCAGTAATCAATTAAGTTGGAAACCATGTCTGCGTAATTACTTTTAAACAGACTCACCGCGAAAGGAATTTGCCGAACGCTTCGTCGACAAAACCCAACGTACCTAATGAGATTAGCCTGTGGCAGCACGTCCTTTCTATCAATATATCTCGTTTTAGCAGATGGTCACGCTTGTAAGGATGTGACTGAGATAGATGGTCATACTTAATGGCCCAAAAGGAATACGGCAGAGACGGCAGAGAAAGCAGCGGGTCCAAGTCATGCCAATCTGATGTTCAGTCGGGTATGAATTGAAGTCCATACTAGTACGTAAGAGCGGAACTTTAACCGCAACAGGCAGCATCACGTACCGGGGCAGTTACGGCCGTATGAAGGGCCATGGATCGACGCCAAGATCCGAAGACGAAGCCCTTGGCCCACGAAAATAACTCCGCGCCGTGACAGGTACATTTTATCAATATCCCTCAAACGCGCAACTGGTCTGCAAGTCAAGTAGCTGTTCGTGTTGGTAATGGGGATGCGGACTTGACCGTACCTAGCTTTGCACGTTTCGTCAGAACTCATGACAAGATACCTCCCATCCTGCCAGTCGTTATCGTAACATTCATCTGTTCTTCTTTGGGTGTATTGTCAGATGAACGCCTGTCTTCCTAGGAGCTGCCATTAGAGCTAGATGGCCTTGTCGAATTTGTTGAAAGGGACTTAGTGGAAGTGTCACATGAGGTGCTGGTAATGTCGTTCTTGTTGAACTCGAATAGAAGACATTACGATAGTCCCCAGTTAAGGAGGCAGGCAGTGAGTCATGTCCACCGATCGAACAATGTCTAATGTCAGAATATGCCTCGGTAGGTCCACCAAATGCTCTCGCAGGTGACAGTGTAGCATGCTGCAGTCAACAGGAAGCTACCGCGCGTTTGAGACTTGAACTGACACCCAGCCACTAGAATCAGTGGCTCAGAAACAAAGGCCTCTCATCCACAATGATGGTCACCTATCAGTCGTGTTTTTGGTGGAGTATTCCCACCAACGCCAAGGGCCAACTGATTGATCTTGAGACACTCTACGATCTGTGCCGCTAGATGGCACGCATGTTACCCAATGTGACGAACGGAGGACAGCACAGTCTTCCTGAATCTAGGGCAGCGCGGCGAATGCTAGCTTTGTAGTATTGCACCGAGACTGCCCCGACAGTGGAGTCCTGTCAAGACATGTGGAGAGGGGATAACTGCTGATCAACAACTACAAGGTGATGCAGAAGATAGTGACTTGCGCTCACCTCATTATGACTCCAATGAGTCGTCAGTTTGCACATAACGCCCAGCCTTGGCTTCCAAAACTGCCTTAGGTCGAAACTACCTATAGGTCCTTGCATTGTCTGTTGTATATTTTGAGTCAAGTTTTCGATCATAGACCGCATTGAAACTCTGTGGCGATACTGAAGTTTTAGCCCAAGGGCCAAGCTGTTTACTGCTGCGCAGCTACATGTATAGTTGCCTAATATCCCCATGGAGAGTTAACCTGAATATCCTTTAACAGAAAGAAATTCTGATAGCTATATCGAGTAGCCTTGGTGCGATTTTAACCCTAGTTTCCTTGTGCTGCTTGCACGGCATACTTTAATGTCAAGTTAAAGTGTCAAGGTGGCTTGAAACGGCCCGCCGGGCCCGGGCCGCCTGTCTCGAACATGTCGTTAATTGTCACTGAGATGCGTGCTGTCTATCTATTTTACTGCTATCTACAGGCTAGGGCCACAACCCGGGGATATCCAGAGTTAGTAACGTTGCCTACTTCTTACTGCCTGTTTGAGAGGCCTTGAAAGCCTTGGCCAACGTTTTTGTGTCTTGCATTGTCAGAGGTCTCGGAACGCAGCCAAGAAAACTCAACTTAGCTTTCGAGCATCCGCGCATTGAGCCAGACGAGAGAAAAATCGCCAGGAATACGACTTCGTATTTCCCTTTCCGTTAACGGGGCATTTGGATGTGATGGAACGTATTTTGTAGCATGTAAAACGGGTCTACTGTACATTGGGTGTACCGGCAATGATGACTGAGCCCCGTTCTCTCGCCCTTGACGCTTTGCCTTTCTAGGAAAATCGTAAGTCTCGATGCCGTGGTTCACATTTAGAATCCCTATGTGTGTTCATTACGCAACAGACTAGGTTCTTCTACCCAGGCAGTGAAAATAGATGAGACACCGGATACTCAGAGGGAGGTATGCTGACTTTCACGTGAAGAATCTGTATCCTCTACAATATGATGAGCATTTCTTCTGAACATAAAAGTGTTGAATTTCCCCAGAGGAACTGGTATCAAAAGTTTGAGCGAAATTAAAATCCATCATCTCCGGTCTTTAAACAACACAAATCGAGTCTTATTTCAAGAATCTTCTCCAGAAGACACATATCAATAAACCATCGCCAGTATGCAGCTCACGCAAGTATTCACTGTCTTCCTTGCCGCCACCCTCGCCTCGGCCACACCCGTCGACGAAAGCCAGTTCACCAAGCGACCTTGCGACTCCGGCGGCAAGACCTGGGGCGATAACCAGGCCCACGCCATTGACCGAGCACAGCGGTGGTGCAGCGGCTCCGGCGGTAGCGGGAACTACAACGGCGGCCAGAGGAAGACTGGGTGTTACAACGCCCAGTACGGCAACAACAAGTACCAGTTTGAGATTCGTCGCACTGCTGGAAACTCTGCTTCGCTCACTACGAACGAGTGCAACGCTTTCATGCGCGAGCAGATTTACAACTGCAAGAGCGGTGGCGAGGGCGCTCGGGGAGGCTACTTCTTCAGGTAAGTAACATGAACCCACACCTTCAGGTCTCCCCCTTTTCAGAACTGACAAACTTCAAAACTAGGGCCGACGTCGTTACAGGCCACTGCTAGTTTATTCGAAGCCAGACGGCCCGCTGTATCGTCGAAATGTGATGCGTTGTTCATTCTGTTTGGTTATCAGCACACTCCTTAAGCCTAGGTAGTCTATGATCGACGGAGAACTGAGGGACTGAAGTAGACTTTAGCACTGGAAGTCAGGTGTCGTCGTCCAGTCTGTACGCTCCTTGATTAGGTCTATTACTTGAAAATGCAATACATTCTTTATCAGTTTCCTCACTGTGGACAAATGGCGCACGCCCGCAATTTGATACCAGGCATCTTGCATTTGTGTCACTTTCTTGGGCACTTATTGTCGGCGTCTCCAAACACGGCATACTAAATGTCTACTGAGTACGCCAACTTGCAGAGGAAGACCACCCTTCGCCGTTGTAAAGAGCCAAGGTCTTTTCATGTCCCAATCAAATCAGCCGAGGCTGTGGCTCGACAAGCAGACCACATGAAAAAAGGGTTCGAGCAGTGGGCGTGCTGTTGTTTCTTCTCGATTTGGCTTGCGTAACGCGTAGAGCTATCACACATTAACCTGAAGTTGAATACTTTCTGAAGTTGGAACTTGAGTCAGTGAAACCAAACAAACTTTTCAGAGGATTCCCTTGCTGGTGGCTTTGAATTGTCATTCAACCACTGGCGGGCTGAACCGTTTGAAGGCCTGATGGGCCCGACCCACCGTCCCACAATCAACTGCTCGAAATTTCGTCGTCAACCCTCCCCCGTCGTTGAGCCCTAACCTAGCCTTGAAAAGAATTCTCTTCATCATACCTGTTCATTAACCACATCCGATATGGTGTAGTGGCCAACATGATGCCCTCTCACCATTGAGAGGCAGGCATAGCCCCGAGTTCGATTCTCGGTTTCGGAAATTAAGTAAGCTGATGCTGATATGTTCTTCATTTTTTGTCTTTCAGAATAACATCGCCTTGGAAATAGTATGTTTTCATCCCGCAGTCAGAGGAACCCCCTTCCTCGCCGTCCCGCCCGAAAAGTTTTCCATTCTTGATCCCACACACGTGTCCCTTGATGCAGTATTAATGTAAAAGCTGCCACGGCCGACAAGAAATGATCGTGTCGTCAGATATGAAAGAAGCCGAAAGCAGAGAAGCAGTCTGTTTGTCAATCACAGTTGCAATGCTTTTTTGAGGGCGGTTTCATTGCGTGGAGTGAAAGTGACGTGGTAAGGCTTCGGCGCGAGAACAAGGTTCCTCTTATCTGCGACTCCTGTAAGCGGATTCGAGTCAATGACTTCGGTGGTAGACAAGTTGAAGCTGGCTAGCATGCGAATGAAAGTCAGGTACAACTCGCGATTGGCCAGCAGAGTTCCTGCACACATCCGATAACCCATTCCGTAGGTAAACATCGGTGCCTCAGGGTTCTCTAGCCATCGCTCGGGACGGAATGCTTCGGGGTCTTCCCATAGCTCCTGGTCTATGAAGATGTCAGACAATGTGTTCGGAAAGAAGAACGGCTACTTACCCATGTTGCAAGCCCACGAGTTAAGGAAGACGACTGTGCCCTTGGGAATCACCTTGCCTTCGAAGGTAAACTCCTTGTTTGTTGCGCGCGGAAGTGAGAGCCGGAGGACTGTAAAATATCTGGGGACGCTTCTGTCAGATTTCATAGTCCTGTAATCTCAACAAGAATATGAGGTACGAACCTAAGACTCTCGCGCACAAGAGCCCTGATATATGGGCAGGTCTGGTCGTCGTTGACATCACAGAGCGGATTTTCCTCGTCGTAGAACTCTCTGATGGCGGCGTAAGCCTTTTGCTGAATCTCGGGATGTTGTGCCAAGAACCCGATCGCCCATGTGGTGACTGTCGAGAAGGTCTCAAATCCTGCTGAAAGCATGGTAAGACTGATGGAGGTCAATTCGACGTCGTTGAGTTTTGCTTCCTCATCAAGCATAACATTAGCCTGAATACAAGGCTCGTACGTGCCGTTCTGGACCTTCTCCTTCAGGTCACCGTTCAATTTAGAGAGGTAAGTGTCTCGGCGGCGTCTCATTTCCACTGCTTGGCGGGTTCCAGCTGAAAAGGGGTTCAGTCGTAGAAGAGGGATGTAGTCCTGCATATTGTCGGTGACACTTCGGAAACGGCTAATGTTCACCTCCACCTCAATGATTTCCTTGAAAAACGGGTCATCGTGGCTCGTGAACCTGATGCCCCAGTTGAGAGTCACCGCCAACGACAGACTGAGCCGCTGAACAAGGGGCATAGGGTCGACAGGCATCTTTCCTGACTTTCCGTAGTTGAGAGCATCTTTCAAGAAATCCCGAGTCTCAAGGTCCAGATGGGGGAGGTAAGTTTCAATTGAGGGCCGGTTGAGGGCGGACGCGGCACCCTTGCGCCTCCGCTTGAGAGACTCATTGTACGGAGACGTGCCGATTGTCGTACCGGCAGTATTCGCCACGATCTGACGAAGCGGAGAGTCAACATATAAAGGATATCAAATTTGGTGAAAAGAAACCGAACCTTGTGAAAAGTGTACAATTCAGGTCGGGAAGCGATGGCCTGCGAATTGTGACCAAGAATCACCTTGGCCGCCGCTGCGCTATTGATGACCAAGACGGGGATGTTGCCGAGCTGCACTTGATAAACAGCGCCGTAATCCTTGGCCCACTCGCGATACTTTTCGGCGGCATCATGCCTGACTTGATACAAGTTTCCGATGAGGGGAAGCCCTTTAGGGCCGGAGAACGTCGATAAACGAGCTTTGGATCGGATGATTTCGTTCGCAATGACGTATATCAGAAGAACCACCGCCAGGCCTTTGGAAAGGAACTCGATGGGCTGGTCTCGTGCCCGATGAGATAGACTTTGCAGCAATTCTACAACGGCCATGGTGACGTGATTGTGGAAGTAGGTGTGTGGGTTCTCGTTTGTTCAACACGTTGACGGTTGGATGGATGGGTGAAGTTATGAGTATTCAAGACCGGCTAGCTCGAGACATTTATAATATGTCGTCCTTAATTGGGCGGAAACATCACGAAATCCCACCGGTTCTGGGAATCTTGATGCTTGTGTGGCATGTGCTAAGGCTTTGGAGTGCGACCCCCATCTGGAGCCATGGCGGAATTGTCAACCGCAAATTCCGCTTTCCGACTCTCCAATATTCCGCTCGGGTATGGAGTGATACGCGACAATGCACGGAATTTCCTGTCATTGCAACCCAGACAAGACTTATTGAAACGAGAAAAAGAAAAAAGGAAGTCCAATCCGAAAGGTCGTGGCCATCTATCTTCTTCCGCTTGTAACTGCACGCAGGCGATATCTCGCGACCGGACAGGGCAACCAGCCTCTTCCAACACGAACGAATTCTCCAACGACATGATGTATCAGCCAATTGAAAGTGACGATTCATCACAGTTACCGCAAAGTTTAAGAAGCTCACTTTTTGACCCGGTGCTTCCTACAAAAGCCCCCGCAGATTGATTTCTCAGAGAGTATAGAGACCTTACTCAATGCATCTCAGTTACTACAAAAGTGGCCTCTGGACTGTCTCCGCCTGACGCAAACGCAGAGAAGCCAAGAGAAACCGCCAATGTTGGGCATTAGAACGGCCGGTTATTCTTTTTTGATAAATAAGTATTTAACCAATTGACAGATGAGCCTTGCGTGGCTCCTGTGGGTACAAGGCCTTATTTCCACACCTAGTTGTGAGCCAGGAATTGACCGCAACGCATAGATTGAGGCATCGTCGTTATCAACTTTGATTCAGGAATGCTATCGAAGCTGGTTAAATTTATTGGTAAAGTATCAAATGCGGGGCCTGATAACGTACCTAATGCAACGACGACGGATTATTCGATTATTCGATGCCTCTTGTGTTGCTGCTGGCTGCTGAAACAATAACCGGCGGTGATCCCAAAACGCCATCACCTGCATAGCCAAATGAGCTTACAGTCCGACAAAGGCTGTCAAATCAGCTTGCAGTCCGACAAACTTTTATGGAGCCAGCCGCAAATCTGACCGAAGTTGGGCGAATCAGCTTGGTGTCCGACAATTCATTGCAAATGGCCGCAGCAATCTGAAAGCTTTGCGGGCATTTATTGGTTGCAAAATTGAAGCGAGACGCATGGTATTATCTTCCCTGGTCTTTACATATTGCCCCAAAACTCCCGCCGCGAAATCTTTATTTAAGGCTGGATGACCGTCCATGAATTTACGTGCCTCAAACCTCACGCCCTGCCTTGTTCCATGTTGCGACTGCGAGCAACAATGGCTCATTTGAGAAACCAACACGACGAGCTGTCCCTCGCACCGCCCGGATACACGCAGCCACATTCATGTCCGTTTAGTCTGAACTCCCAGTTCACTGGCAATGCGGCTATTCCAGATCCCGGCACGTCTAGGACGGACATACCATCCCTCGAAATGCCCGACTTGATATTTGGACAGACGCGAATTGAGGATTTGGATTTGATGGATGAAAATTGTGCGCCTTATCCTTGATGAACTAAAAGTCGACGACGCAAAGCGCTAATGTCGCTCCAGACTGGGCATCAATTGCGGCAATCCCCGAAAATTACGACTACATCACGTCAAACGATGCAAATCGCCGTCAGAACTATGATTTCAGCATTCTGGCAGATGAGAAGGAAGTATGTTCCAAAAGCCTGACCAGTCAGGCGAGGTGTTGCATCAAATACTCCTAGTCCTGTGCAAGTCGAAGATTGCAATTCTTGTGCTAACAGATACTCGTCTCCTGAACAGGGTATTGGCTTCAGATCTACCACAAACCATCAAGAGAGCAGCAACCCGAATGAGCTTGCTCTGGCTGTCCAAGATTTTGATGTGACCAAGAATGTCTGGCAAGACTCCCGCACCCCCATTGGGGACCAGCATGAAGGCTTGACGCGCAGCAAAACGGCTGAAGACAACACAAACTTCCGAAACAAAGCAGCGGAGTATGCTTTCTTAGTGTCGAACGTCACAAGTCGTCATCAGCAGGGGAAATCCGCAGATCAGTGTCCTATCGAACGACTTGTGGATGTTGACGCTGCTATGGTCACTCATGAGGCTCCGGCGGTCGAAATTCTCAACAACAGTTACATTTCCAAGGGCAAGGAACCAGTAAGAATACCAAGTCACTGAATTTCAAAAAAAAAAAAAAAAAAACCCCTCGATTTTATAGGCATCGAAGAAGTATTGCTGCTGGAAATGCTACCTAAGCCACAAGGAGGTAACGCTTCAGCTTCTGCCTTTCACTGGCATATCAAACTGTGATTCTGATATAAAACAGTGCCCTGGTTCCCCAGGAACTGCTTGCAGCAGGTGCAGAAACAATCGAGATCGTTTAGAACCTAAAAAGACGTCGAAAGCAGCCAGTTCCTTTCCGGAAGCCTTTGGCAATCTGATTGGTCAGTCGAACATTTTTTATCAAGTGATGTAAGCTCGCTGACGGACCCTACAGGAAAAACACGAAACATGCTGGCAGAACTGCATCCTAAAATCGAAGAGGCCATTTCCCATCTGCCGGCATTCTTGAGGTTAGATTACTTCTGTGGGCAATGGAGTATGATTTGTCACCTGGACGACGCATGCGGCTATTATGAAGAGATGCAATATTCACTTTCTGCTGCAGCAATACCGGTAGTGCCTCCAAACCTCTCCCAGCTGTTCAGAAACAGACAATCGCCTGACTCGGAAATCATTTTTCCTGCAATGGACTATTCACAGCTAAACAGATTCGCCATGGAAAGGGCGCCAAAAGAACTCATCCTACAACTCCCGGAATCACAAGTAAGTGTTGAAAACTGGACCAGGAAACAATCTTTCCAAAGATAATGACAGCCGAGTAGCAAGACATTATTACGGAGGCTTGGAAATGTGCATATTTTATCTCGGCTCTTTTCAACTGGAATCATCATAAGATATTCTCTGATGGAAAAACTAGCATGCACAACGAGCCGCCCGCGACCACACAGGTTTTGATATTGGAGCTGATGTATGCAATCTGTTTTCACGTGGAGGAGTTGATGCAGATTCTCTTCGAGAAGTCCTCAAAATCATTGAAGCAGGGAAGGACCGAGCACTATCATCCTATGACCGTCTCTTGTGCTCTCACGATGGTTTCAGACATCATAAACCAGTCCATTAAACTTGAAGAGAACACGAACGGACTGCAAAAATTGGTATGTTACCTACTGGGCCATGGATGGGATGATTGATTGACTCTTGCAAGGAAAATGTCGTCAAGGAACTTCAATCATCGTCAGACGCGCCAAGTCAGTCCAATGCAACCAGGGGAAACGCAACCGGACTTCAACACTTGGTATGTTAGCTGACCCTGACCTGTGACTTTTCTGACTTTTATTAGGAAAGCTTCATCAAAGAATTTCATTCAGCCTCACAAGCAGCCTTCGGCTATATCAAGGCATACCGGTGGACTGCCGCTGGCCAAAACTGTGGCGAGGATAACGAGCAGCAACGTTTGCAACTGATTGCAATTCTCGAGAACACAAGAGATTTAAAAGCAATTCTGGCCGTATCGTTCGAGTATCAGCCTGGTATTGTGGGAGGTTTCAATTTGTGAGTGAATTCGTCTCCATCGAATTCTGAGCCCAGCTGACGATTCCAGATCGACACGAGACGGCTCCTCTATCTGGAAAGCATACCAGTCCAAAGCCTTCCAGAAGGATGATGATATCTTCTATGGAAGGAGCCTTGAGAGAGAAATGGCGACCATGAGTTTTGCGCCTCTCTCGGAAGACAACTTGATGATTCATAACGAAGACCTTCGCAATTGTGAACATGAAGCTTGGAACCGTAACTTCGGCAGGAAAGCGTCTACTTCGACTCCAAGCGAGGACCCGAAAGGGTGCAAAAGAAGAAAAAAGCAGGTCGAAAAACCCAGAAGAAGAAAGAGAATGCTACCTATCAGCTCCGGGATGATTTTGCCGGCAATGAAAACACAAAAGACATCCAACTTGCCCAGGCCCAGGGCAGGGCAAACCTTGGAAATGGGAGAAGTTCACGATGCCCCCGACTACAACTCCACATGTCGGAAATGTTCGGGGGCGGCCATCAACAGCACTCGTCTCAAAGAGGAGGAAATTTTGAACGGCGTTGGATATCGGGATGATGATTTGATACACAGGCTTGATTTCCCTACTTTGCGCGGTGACGTTGATCCCGCTCCAGGCGGAGGACTTTCATTTGGCTCTTTGGACTGGGAAAGGCTTGGGGCAGCGATGTGGAAGGACCTATCCTCAATCTCGCGCGAATCATTGCAGGATGAAGGAACCGACTAAGGAAGTCAGATGCTGGCAAAAAGCGCTCTGGGTTCAGCAGTGTAGTTAGACCGAGTCGTCCCAGGGTATTAACGCGAGACTCTATTTTAGGCCTATCATAGCATATCTACAAACAGATGGGAGACGTCAGTCATAGAAGGATCATAACTCTGCCCCGCAAGATCATCTCCTGAATGCTCTCCAGAAGTATCTTGTCCGTTCTCACAAACATCAAGGGTTGGATACGGAATTGATATTTCGCCCCCGCTATCCATGGCGTTGAAGAAGTCGGTCAAATCCTGTGCAATCTGCATTTCGCTTGGAGGCTCCCTAATTGATGATTGCCAAATGTCAGAATCCGCGCTTTGAGGCTCTTCGCGGCTTGTAGACGGCGCATACTGAGGCGAAACGTCGGCGTCGCTGGAAGACCGCGGAGGTGTTGCGACAAGACTTCGCTGCACATGTCTTTCTCTGTCTTCGCTGGACTGTGGCGGATTCAAACCCAACTTTCTCCATGCCAGCCGTAAGTCACTAACCATTTTCCAAAGCCGACTGGAAACGTATGACTTTGCGCTAAGTCCGCGAATCAAATCCAGAGCGACGTGGAACTCATCACGTACTACCGAACCGTACTCTGATGGTGCAAGTGCTACGACCAAAAATATGACTCCGAGAGCAGATACCAAAAAGTGGTTGAAGCACATCTGTTGTGTCTGATAAATATCCGTCGATCTGTTCAACGATGACAGCTTCTGAATAGTGTCTTTGGCAAATTTGATAAGCGACTGGACTTTGGGCTTGTTGGACTTGAGGCTAGATGAAGAGTGAAGGATTGGCTGGAGGAGAAGAAGTTTCATCTGGTTAGCCCGTAAGTGGAGAAGAAGTTGTAATCGCTGAGGGCCCATTGTTGTCTCTGTCCACTCTTGAGACTGCCAGTCTCGGTTCAGCTTCAATCCCTCTGGAAGCTCCTCATACCACCTATCGATGAGGTAAATCAAGTATGAGACCTCATCACCTAGAACTACGCCTGTAGTTCTAGTAGAGTTGTATGAGGTAGACCACACTTTGTTGCCGATCTGACTGTATGTGACCATGGCTTTCAGGTATGGAACGTCATCATCCTGAACATGAAAATCGTTCATATCAGCATATACGCATGCGAGTTTCTTGTTTTCGGGAACAACCCACCGGTTCCGGTAAGTTCTGATCGACATCGAAATGGTGGATGACAAATGGGAGGCCAGCACCGAACCCCCATCGACGGTCAAGAGTGTAAACACACCAGAACAGTCTCATGACTGCCCTGCGTGTCTCTGCATCCTTGAAGATTCTGTTCACGGTTGCCGACTGATGAAGGCCAATCTCCAAACACCACCGAGCTGAGATGCCCACCAATCTCCATGCTTGAAGGTCATCCCCGGTCATGAAGCTGTAGATGGCCTTGTGCGCGTCTGTCAGCAGCGTACGTGAGACTATCTGCGATGGGATACACACCAGGAGGACGAAAAGCATCGTATTCTTAACACCTGCTGGCTCCCATACTTTATCATGAGATGACTTCCTGACGCCAAGGAATAGAGCCTTGCCAATTTGACTCGCGCCACCTGCCTCGACGATGGAGCCCGCCGAGATCACCATCTTGATGAGGTCTAGGTCCTGTGGATCAATGACTGATGGACCCGGCATTCCAGCGAAAGCAAAACCATGACGGGAGCCGCTCTCCATGGCCTTATAAAGACTATGGACCTTCTCAACCAACTGTGGCATGTCAAGAAACGGATACTGTATGCCTATTTCGATCTCGTAGACATTGCACAGCCGTATGGCTTCCTCCTCATCGATAAGCCACAGGGGATCCACTGACCCGACCCCGAAGTCGAACGGAGTGTTGAGTGAAGGGGAAGAAGGGCGCGTTCTGTCGACTGAAGATGAAATACCCTGCCTTTCGTTATCTGTCATGGCGATTCCTCGAGCTTGCAGATGAGTTCGGGCTAGACTGATGTTGAAGGTGTAACTGGCTGATGGCTGACAATTGTCTGAACCTTGTGGGGGCTCAGTGATTGAAGGTTGGCGATGATTCGGCGGGTGACTGCCAGGGTCTGTGTATTCAGGGGAAAGCAACCGGTTACGGGAAGCATCTCGTGTATCGTCAAGTTGGAAAGGGGACCGTGGCTGCGGCTGGGCGTCTAACGGCTGTAGCGAACTTGCTTCACGGAGCAAGCTGAGGTCACCTTGAAGGGAGGCAACCTGTTCTCTTAGGGATAAAATAGCTTGCGCATCTCCCTCACTACAAGGGACGTCAGGAAATAAGGAATTCGTATGATCTTGGGTAGAACTGAACTTACGTCCCGCTCGCTGAATTTCCCCGCGACTTTTTGGAAATAGGGTAAGTACCTTCAGTTGTTAATGCCTCGGAATTCGAAGAAGATTATCAGTGGTTTAAGGGAACCCACATGTCAAAGACTGACGTGCACATCGAAGACAGGGGCTTCTCCCATTGCATTTGCTTTTTCTTTTTCTGCACTCATAGCTGGTCGGATCAGAATGACGACGTCAACATAAGTTCCCATGACACGGTAACGAGCAGATTGGATACATTTGGAGACTCACCAAGCTTTGGAAATGTATTTACCTCGCGTGCCCCGAGGTTTGGGGGTAGGGACATTGCCGATTTGGGTGGTTGGAGAGGTGGCCTGCGGGCCGACATCGGAAATGGGCGGATCCATGTTAGAGGAAGGGGAGAGGATTTAACGTCTGCGATACTTCCGAAGTCTCTCAACGCTTGGTTACGTTCTGTGGCCTTTCTTTCTAGGGCCTGGGCTGGTTCAAACTTGCGCGAAGGAGAATAAAGGAATTCGAGCGGAATTTGGAGGTGAAACTCCCAGGTTTTGAATCTTGGAAGACGGGGTTCCCCGCAGAGGGCAACCCCACAAGATCCACCTACGTATCTGGGGTAAAGCTGTCAAGCTCGTGGGCTAAGGAAGTCTGACGTAGCACACGGTTATGGGTGATTGTCGGTTATGGTATGTATTTTGGCTCCATTTCGGCAGTTGAGGAGCAGCGTTCTAGCTGCACCACAACTTCTAGTATTAACAATGAAGGCCGGGGGTTTCGAAATGCTGTAGTTTCTATGCTCTGTCACTTTGTGCAGCTCAGTAATAACAGCCTAGATCAGGCGCAACGCAAAATTGCAACATGAACGTCTCGATAATGGGCCAGAATTAGATTCTGTCGGCATGACTGGGAAAGATGATCTTGGTTGCGGGAAGTGAGGGGGAGGGGCTAGCAGGGGGGTGGGAGGGTTGTTCCCCCGGAACGATCGGAAGTTGGGCGCTCAGGCCCCGGAAACAGGGCGGAATCTGAGAGACTTTCCGCGCCAGTATAGAAGACGGAACGATTTGGGCATGTATGCAAGCTAGGACCCCCTCACAGCGCGATGACGCTAGGTTCTCTCAGATTATGGCAGAGCAATGATGTTCTACTACCTATCCCGCCTGTAACGGAGTACCTGGGCAGGGGACCTGTGTGTTATGCACAACTAAGGTAACCCTTACGCGTCCAATTGAGCCCGCATCGAATAGGAACTGTGAAGGACTTCTGGTTGTCCACGAAATCCCCCCTCAAGCGTTTGACAAGACTCCGGTTTTCAGATTCTTGGGATGGCCTTGAATCAACTTCAACATCCCATGGTCTCCATCCGCTCTCTTGGGAGAACTTCCATCTCAGCACAACTGGTGGGCTTGCTTGGAAAGCCCCGCTGGCAGATTGATCCTGGCCTTGCTTGCCAGGAGAGTCTTGCTTCGGCTGAGATAATATTGGTCCAAGTGCAAGAAATAACCCGTCTGTGCCATTCACCATCGACCAATACGTCAGAGAGGGCTTCCTTTGCGGCGTCGATGCCGGAAAGTAAATTTGGTTCTGTAGGACGAAAATTGCATCAATGTCGTCGCTGCCCCCTGTATCA
Source organism: Colletotrichum tropicicola (assembly GCA_025962755.1). Classification (NCBI taxonomy): domain Eukaryota; kingdom Fungi; phylum Ascomycota; class Sordariomycetes; order Glomerellales; family Glomerellaceae; genus Colletotrichum; species Colletotrichum tropicicola. The sequence continues at coordinate 108,899 of JAOWMA010000127.1, forward strand.
GCCCTCCATTGTGACGTCTGGGTGTCGCTGGAAGGAAGAACGATTTTCAGAACTTTGGGGTCGCAAGTAAGAGGGGGCAATGCGATGAGAACGAAGTCATCAGTCCATGTTGTGAGGGCCAGAGGAGATGTCATCTGATCCAGGGAAGCTGCAATGGTAAAAGAGCAGCTTTGAGATTGAAACTCGCGAGAAAGTGTCTCCTGGTCTTCGTCCCTCGCGAAGATGAACCGAAACGTCGATAACTTAACGACACAGCGGGTGTAGTGTCCGTGATGCAACAATGAAAGTAACAAGAGGTGCAAAAGATCACCGCTGGGGGAGAAGCGGATTTCTATATGGATGTTAGCATCGTCAGCATTGTAAGCGCTTCAGCAAGTTTAGATCAGAATACCTCGTGAATACGCAGCCGGTGCTCCCATAGCATCCGCAAGCGCAGGCAAAACTTCCCTCTTCTTCTTCCTTGTTTCCAAATCGATTAGTTCCAACTCATTCAGAGTATGTGTCAAGGCCATAAGTGGCAACGTGGGATGGTGGGCAGCAACCACATTGGCCCAGTGATGTGATGCCGCTGCCCAACCAAACAAGATTGGGGGCTTCTCGCGCGGAACCAACATCAAACAGCTGGTGTCTTCCTCTCCAATATCTGCCGCTCCCGATTGGATTACCGGAGTGTCCTGCTGGGGAGGTTCTTCATGGCCAGATGTTGCCGATAAAGAATCATCGTCTGATCCGTATTCGTCAGAGAAGTCTTGTTCTTCGTCCGATGAAGATTCTGTAGCAGATAAGCTATTGTCGCTGCTGGAACCCTCATCTTCATCATCAGAGGTAGGATGTTTCGTCACATTCTGACCGCCGAGTCGTGTGAGATAGAGCATGCGGACCGCTGAGCCGACTGTGTTTGATCCGCTGTCTGCAACCAAGAGTCTCCACTGAGCCTTGGAGGTCTCTCGAAGCGATGTTGAAGATGGTTTTGAGTCACCATCGGAATCCAATAGAGAAAGTTGGTTCAGGTGAAAAGTTCGCCAGTCTATCTGCCACAACTCCAGAGTGTTCTGGCTGACCCCACGCCCGATGAAGTAACGCAGTTCACGTTCGTCCCCTGTCATGGGCACCTTGTGTATCCTTCGGAACATACCGATCTGTTTCGAATTCTTCTCTCGAAGAACAGGGACCTGCATTTGCTGAATTTCATCAACGGGGTCGGACTTATTGCGGAAAAGTAGGTCCATCATAGGTTTGCGTTTGTGGAAATAAAAGTCGAAGGCGAATACCCTCTCGATTCCGTCCAGTGAGAGGAATTCTTCTAGATTAGCCACACGCAGCGGCCTCGATGTTTTAGGCTTGAGAAGAGGGGTTAGATGACATGACTTGCCGTTTTGGAATTCTCTCAGTGGCTGACAGGAGTTCAAGCCCTGCGGACAAGTCACGAGAACTTCTCTCCACTCGCTGACGAAGCAGCAGAAAGAACGATCCAAACATTCCGACGAGCCATCCAGCCAATTTGGTAAGGGAACGCCGAATCCGTCCTCTCCTACGCACTCTGGCCCTCTGATATCCATTCGGAATGAGCCGGCTTTGCGATGTGAGTAGAAACCGAACAAGAAAGGGGCGACCCGGCTCTGTACGGAAAGGCAGGTCCAGAAAGTCTTGGTCCTCAGGAATGATTCAACCGTTTTGCAGACCTCGGGAGTTGGGTTGATGTTGAACAGGTGCTGACACCAGAACGTGGCTGCATACCGCAGAAAAGAGTGCTCTTTGGGTGTGTTTTTCAAGAAGGGAGTCGAGATCCTGGTATTCACTGTATCGCCTGTACATGAGGTAGGTCAGGCAGTCCAAGGAAAGCTGAATGTTGGCTGCCTTTTTGTTACAAACAAAATACTTGTGGAGGCCCTTTGCGATCGTCGAGTCTTTGGTCGGATTCTGCCTCAAATAGTCTCGTATCGACTTGTGGCAGAATTTGACGACGGGATTGTCCTGTGAACTATTGGCGCGGACATAAAAGTCAACAAGGGGCCCGCAGAGCTCCTGGATGAGGGCGCGGGCGTTGACAGGGACATTTTCCTGCATGTGATCGTCCGCTCCTCGGACAATGGTAAGGGCATCAATAGCCTCATTGAGGGTGACTGATTGCTTCGAGACAACCAAGAGCAGGAATAAACGACTGGACCGAGGCAATAATAAGTACATATCTCCAATCTCGACGAAAATGTTTACTCACCGGGCAAAATCCTGCTTGTGTTCACTATGATCTGCGATCTTCTCCAATGAGCGCGTGAAATAGCTGTTTAGATTAGAGTCTTTGGGAAGGTTCGCAGCTCCTGTCTAATATCCGACAGTCGAGTGGTTCTTTTAAACGTGCGGCATAGAAAACCTGCGTACAAAAAGTTCTCCTCGGTCCCAAGCTGTATTCGGGGTAGCTTTGCCGATAGATAGGTCTGGATGTCTTTCTTGATGAGATGTGGATCGGCCTGAATCTCTGTTGCATCGAGCTTTTGCATGGCCTCGCGGATCTTAGAGTGCTGATTGCGACTGGTGAAGAACCACCTATCCCCGCCGTACGATGTTTGCCTGACCATCTCGACGAGATATCGTAGCATGTCGGGCTTGTACTTTCCGCTCTCTTCTTCTTCGGGCAAATCCATGTCCACGCATTCATCGAGGCCGTCAACAACCACAAAAGCATTGCTAGTCTTGACGAGCTCGTGTACAAGCTCCGCGGCAACGTTATTATTTGTGAGTGCTCCCATAAGTTTCATCTCATCTCGACACAGATTGATAAACCTGTCTGACAGTTTCGCGGAGAGAAGATGCAATAGCTGAATGATTAAGGACCTGAAGCCGTTGATGCCGTGCTTTCGGAGATTGTCGTTGAAAGAAAAGAAGAAGTACGCAACCTTCTCCCCCCTCTGTTCAAGATGATCAATGGCGGCAGATGTCAAGACGCTCTTGCCGGAGCCAGGCTGCGCATTGTACCACAGAACAGCCTTCGTTTTCGAGTCCCGCCACTTGAGGAAACTAGGGTCTTCAAAGATCCATGCACATGTGCCCGGATGCCGAAAATGTCGCTTGCTGTCAAGATCATCCCTGACATCGATTTGCTGGGTACCATTTCCGATTAACCATTGGCGAATCCCGTCTCGTTGACCGTCGTGCTCATCTTTTTCTCTGTCTCGACTCCATAACTGGATGAGGTGCGCCATGGCGAAACTTTTGATCGCGTCGCTGTCTTTCTTCAACGCTTCTTTGGTCTCCCGCATCTCATCTGACAGTGGACCCAGAAGTTTCAAAGCTGTCGAGACCGTTCTGCACAATCTCCAGGAAGCTTTATACCAAAACTCGAAAATCCGCGTGTAGGAGCGGACCAGACGAGCTTGGAATTCTGGTAAAGACTTGAAAGTTTCGCCATAGATCTGATAGACCTGTAAATAATCGCCGATGTCATGCATGGCATCCACAAGGTCTTCAAAGTAGTGCTGAAAACCAACGGCCAAGTCTAGGACAACACGAGCTCCCGAAAACACCACGCCGGTGCCCATGGGACCGGACTGGCCAAGGGGCTCCAGAACCTTCATGATGTTCTTGAACACTTCCAGAAACGGGGCCAATTTCTGAATCAAACGATTGCCGCGCCGACTTTGCCGCTTGGCTTCCAGTTTCTCCAGGCATTGCTGAAAGCTTCCGATTGCTTCTTCTGCGTATGATGTGCCGTTAAGAGTCGCTTCGGTTGTATTGCTTGAACCATTGATGCGGACGAGCTCCACGAGGAATGGATTCTTCGGGTCGGTTTTTTGCTTTTCGGAGAGACCACCAAGGAACGCCTCGATTGCTCTTCCAATGAAGTCTCCCGAATGAACTTCCATTAACTTTTCACTGTCGACACTCTCAGCGTCAGGGTTCATCGCTTCTGACTTGTCCATAGGCATGATGGCACCTGACCTCAGGTACCAGACAACACCCAGAATGGACGGAAGTCTGACAGAGTGCCCGAGAAAAGTGTGAAGGGAAAGTTGGAAAATACGACACAGGATGCCTCTCTCTGGGGAAATTTGGGCGAGACGTGGCTGGGGTTGGACAAGACCACGGCGGCTTACATTATAAGGAAGCACTTGCATCGGCAGGATGACTTGACGCGGTCTTCGCCCCCGACCATCTGCATGTAAGCTGCATGTGCCGCAGTGAGACCGACCAGCAACTAGCTGCTGGCTGCCTATTCAAGATACACAAACCTGCGAGAGGGCCATTACACAGAGTAATGGAGACCAATCGCGGGGTGACGGAGTTTCAGAACGTCGTATTATGATTCAGTCTCTTGCCACCAACAAGCGATTGTCTTGAATTGTGACTCCTTTGCCATGCATTCATAGGAAGACCCGAAGCTTATCAGATATGCAACCTGCACACCAACTCGCACAAGAACAAGCATCAACTCCCCAGCCTCGTGCGGGGGTTTTCAAACCAGGACATTTAATCACGCACAGTCTTGCGAGGAGTTTCCGATCGAGTTTTCTCAGGTGGAGGAAGGTAAAATATCTGGCCGAGCAAGTCTTGACCTTTCACGTTTCCAAGCTTCTGACAAATACATCGAGATCAAGACACAGGATGGCTTCACCCGAATCGACAGTTGGTATGCAATGCGAATTCAAGACGTACCACGCATTTTACAAGAAAGACGGCAAAGTCACCACCGAGACCACCACTAATCCTTTCGGTCGCTCTCCTTTCGGAAATGACTCGGATGAAGCAGACTCGTCCTACGCCCTCGTGATCAAGCGGGACTACACCAAAGAAGACTCTCATCAACCCAAGAGCGTAACCCTCAAGGTCAACTCCCCGTATCTTCTTAGTGCGTTTCAAGATGTTGTTGGTTTGGACTATCCGACAGTAGCTTCAGACTTCCAATCGCCATTCGAGCTGAAGAGTCCGTTTCAAATGTTGGCTCACTATTGGGATGAACTCGAGGCATACCGTGAAAATTCGGACATCTCCGAAATGCGGATACACCTGGGCCTTCTGTTCGATTTCATGAACCACGAAATTGGTCCCGATCGGAAGATCGTTCTCGGCATGCTCCAAAAGAAGCAGATCACGTACTCGACCGCGTGGACGATATTCAGGCCCGGAATCCTACTTTACACCCAGGTTTTGAAGTTTCCCTGGGTTTTGAGGTGCCGGAAGACGGCGTATGAAGAAAACACCAGAATCGGACCATTGCTTGAAGTCCATTGCACGTACACGGACTATATTGGCTCCAGTGTTGGTGAAGCCTCTCACGTAATAAAACTTGTACAGAAGCGGCAGTTCGGAGGAGACAGCCCTGCTTTTATCACCGACCTGCCAGTATATCCAAGAAAGTACGCGGAGGACGACGGCCTCGAGGCCCGTCTAGAAGAGCGAGGTCGCAAGTTCCTTTCATATAAGGAGATGTCCGTGGAATCGTACGAAGGAATTGCCCAGCACATGAAGGAGCCTCCATATTCATTTTTCCACTGGGAAATGGACACTTTTCGGGACATTTGGCTTCCGTACACAGTCAATTCCAGCGCTGATAGCACCAACGAATCTTGCTGACAAAATCTGTCGGATAGGAGTCTGGAAGGGTCGTCATAGACAGGAAGACGTTTCAGAACGACTACTACAAGAGTGGAGCCGCCATCAAAAAGGTCCAAGATCCGAGTCCATTGACTTGCCCTCCTCATGTATTCGGCTTTTCGCTTAGCCGGAAACTCTGGTGTCGTTTCTTTGTCGACAATCTCAGCTCTGTGAAGTGGGCCGACAATGTCTGGGACGCGTTGATCCTGGAGGACAAGCAGAAGTTGGTCATTCGCGCGCTCATCACTTCACATACGTATCCGGACAATCCTCGAAACCAGCCTGAGCAGAAGGGCAAGGGTCTGGTCATCCTTCTCCATGGAACTCCCGGTTCTGGCAAGACACTGACAGCGGAACTGTCAGCGGAGGCTAAGAAAACCGCTTTGATACCGGCCTCCCTGGGAGAGCTGAACAAAGAGAAAAAGTAAAGCCACCATCGACCATCTGGTAACCATGTTCAATTTGACTGAATACTGACCCTGATTTCCCACAGTGCCATGATGTTCGAGCCCGAACTGCAACGGCTCATGCAGTACGCAACCGAATGGAAAGCTGTTCTACTCCTCGACGAAGCCGACGTGTTCCTTGAGAAACGAGAGGATAACCCTGGAAGTGCGGAGCGAAACGCGCTGGTTGCGGTCTTTCTCAAGCAGCTTGAGTATTTCTCAGGTGTCGTCTTTCTCACGACGAACCCTCTACGGACGTTTGACGCAGCAATGAGCTCCCGGATTCACCTGGCTCTCGGCCACAACCCGCCTGACATCGAGACACGTCGACGGTTATGGGTGCAGTTCCTGCAAAAGGTTCCCGCCGACGAAGTTGATCTCGACGATCTGGATGATGCTGCAATGAATTTTGTGGCTCACCGTCTCAACGGACGCGAGATTTCCAACACCGTAAATACGGCCAGGACGATTGCCAGATTCGGGAGTGAGAAGCTTCAGATCAAGCACATTGATCAGGTTTTGGATGTCAAAACTAGTTTCTTGAGAGCTCTTGAAGCCGAGGGCAGGAAGATCACGCTGAAGGCAAGTAGCATGAATGGATTGAGAAGGACCGGGTCGATCGTGGATGAACTGGAGGAGTATGCTTCATGATTCTTTATACGAGTATCTTTCGTCTTGCTGCCTAGTTGTTTTATAAGCCTTCAAAATCTCTTCCACGAACGATCACCCCCTTTCGGGGATTGCCGATCGTAGCTCTACAGCGTGCACGATTACTTATTGATCACCTGTATCGAAGGAACTACTTCCACCGTGTTCCCTCCTATTCGTGTCATATTCTCGACTGCTTGAATGGAGATGTGGTTGCTACCTTAATTCCGCACTTTGGCCATCTGGGTTTTTGATTATTTGCAATCTTTGCTTACTGAGAAGCCGTGTGAAGACTTGAAATAGATGCTGGGCGAGAACAAATACACCTGAACACCATACTGCTTTTTCGGCCACCTTGGCGGCAGTCTTGTTTGCGACGATAGAACGTGAAGATGTTGGTAGCAGAACAGAGGACCATGTGAGCCGCCGGCAAGCTCAAATCCCCTATCCCCTCGCTGTGTGACTTCTCGTCCTCCTAGATTCCGTAGAAATTAGATCTTCCGCCCAACAAGGAACAAGCCGTCAGGTAGTCAACGACTTTCACAACATGGTTCGTGTCTTCGGCATTACGGGCTAACGATACCACCGTGGTACTTTATGGCAAGAATTGAGAATTCTTATTTCCTTGTGAACTCCTGCCCGCGATTCAAGACAATTGATCAGATCTCAGTTTGCCACAAGGTTAGTTTGCGGCGCCGCTTGTTAATCGGACAGCCGGAATTCCGAGTCGTGTTTGGGGTATCATCATCGTCAAGGAGAGGTGGGTTACAGGGCTGAACCAATTTTCGGAATTCCGAAGCTTACCTTGGCTGGCTCCATGGCGCATTGTACCTACTCGAAAGAGAAGCTTTGTGGTCGATCACGATCCGCGGCGTCCGTTTGTTTAACGTTCGTGCAGTAACACTTCTGAAGCAGCTTTGCTTAATCCTCAACTCCCCGAGAACATCTTGTTCTAATGTCAAGTTTGCAAACAGATAAATACTCGTTGTATCGTTCACGATTCTATCGGGAAAACATCATCAAAAGCTCTCAATCATAAAGACTTAGTTCACTGCTGCTGTTTGTTCTATCTCTGAAGACAGAAAACCATGCTCCCGACAACAAACTCCAAGATCTCCCAGGAAGGCTACAAATGGATCTCCAAAGCCGTTGACTCCCTCGATCCCGAGACAGAATACGAGCTCATCTGGCGATTGACCTCGAGTTACCACCTCTCTGACTTTGTCAACAACCTCATTTACACCCTCACTTTCCCTAACTTTGTCGTGTCGAGTCACGGAGCGACGCCAGTCTGGCGCTCAGACGGCGGCAAAGTCGTCCACAAAGCCAGCGACCGCGTCGAAAAAACCGAACACTACAACATGGCGTGGTGGTACTACGGACCCAGCGACCAGCGATGCCGCGACGCAGTCGAGAGGATCAACCAGCTCCACGCTGGCTTGGCCAGCCGGTATCCAGGAGCATTCTCGCATAATGAGGACTACGTGTACACGCTGGCGTTCAGCGCCGTTCTGATGCACCGTCTACGGCTGCGGCTGGGTCTCTCTGGGTTCACCGACAAGCAGAAAATTGCTGCGCACCACTTTTGGCGGGATATGATGCCTCTCTTTAAGATCGAGGGCCGCGGGACGCCTGTGACGGGGTTCCCAGAGAGTTTTGAGGGCTGCTTGAGGTTCTGCGAGGCTTACGAAGACACGGATCGCGAGTTTGACGAGCGAGCTCGTTATATCGGGCTTTCGATCTTCAATCTCTTTGCATACCGGTACTTTCCGCCCGGACTACGGTGGTTTGGCCTTGCGTTCCCACGCACACTTTCACTACCGACCACGCTTCGCTATTTCCGCATAACGCCTACCAATGTTGTGCTTGGGGCCATCATTGTGTTCATCGTGAGGACAATGTTCCTGATCTCGGAAAAGCTACCGGATCCCAAGGTTCCATTCTTCGAGAAGCTGGAAAATCAACCTGAAGCTGGGGCGCAGAAGAGAAGGGAAGATATCAAGGCGCTGGACAAGTCATACGAAACATTCATTACGACGAAACTGAGCGGACCAGGCTGTCCTTTCAGTTTGAAGGTTGAATGAACGGCTGGTGCAAGTTACCTCTAGAATTGAAGTAGGGTTGATTGATACCAGACATATCCTGCCATTGAATCATCATGGAAAATCGATCATGTTCTATGACTTGACTACCTCCTTCAGTATCCATTCTCTCCAACTCTTGTCTGAAAGAATGAATCTAACTCTAGCCTCTAACCATTCTGTATTTCCCCAGAAGCCCCAAGATGCCTGGAAACGGCACCAGTCGACAAGCGCAGTCTCCCAGTGGCGAACAAATACATCCCAGTCGTACTCGGAAGGCCCCTTGCCTGACGGTCGTGATTTGAGGAGGCTCTCGCGGTATTGTTCTAGAAGTGCCTTTTCCCCTTTATCCATGGGCAGTTCATCGGGGATGTCCTCATGACGGGTCAACATCTCTAGCGGAACTGAGCAAGTGAACAATTTGGCGAGATCGCAAGCACCGACACCCAGTCCGGCATATTGGAAGTCGAAGAATGCAACTTTGTCGCCCGCTTGAGTAGTGAAGAGATTCTCGGATTTGACGTCGCCGTGAATGTAGGTCTCGAAGGGTCTTCCACTGGGCGTGAGGAAGTCGGCCACCAACTCTGCAATGGACTTGGGTGTGCCCTTGACAGGCTCGCAGAAGGCCTCAGACCATTCGGAGTACTCGTCTCTACACAGAGACCCGTACTCCTTCCGCCGGGTCGCGAGGTATGTGTATCCTCCATTGAGCCACAGCTTGGGGTCGGCGGGTGCCTGGCCTGCCTCCCGGCGCTTGGCCTCTTCCAGCGGCGGAAGAAGAAATTGGTTGAGGTCATCTGGTAGCGAGGTCCAGGAGCTGCCGTGGTATTTGGCCAACCATTCCAGTGTAGCCTTGACTTGTAGGCGGTTGAGCACCAATCTCTTCTCGCCTGCGACGGGGAACTGTGGGCGCAAGTCCGTGATAATGGTGGCGGTCAAACCATGAAGCTCATCGGCGCGGGGCCTTCCCTTCAAATCCCAGGTCGAGGCGAGACACTTTGCCACAGCCACATCCTCTCCCAGGTGCGGTGCAATTTCTTGGTAGAAATACTGCTCGACCTCGTAGCTCAGCATTTTGCGCAGATGGCCCTCGTCCTGTCCACTCTTCCGAGGCGGTGAGATGAGCTTGATGATCAGCCGATAAGACCCGTCGTCGTCGGGCCGCAATGAAGGCGAGATTGCATTCGCGTCGAAAGCACCATTGGCAGTCGCGTTGGGGCGCGCGGTGACGGCGCAGATGTGGCCGTAGCCCGCCCACAGCGTCTGCAGCTCGACGAGGGAGACGACGTCGAGGCCGAGCCAGGACAGCATGATCTCGGCGACGCGCCGGGGCTCTTTGAGAGAGGCCATGGTGAGAGACACTGCGGCTGCAGCGAGGACAAATTGAGTCGAGTCGGTGCCGATCTCCGGAGACGGTGTCGCGGCGACTAGTTGGGTGAAGTTGGCGGCGAGTCGGTGGCCGTCAGGAAACGCCGCGTCCATTTCGAGATTGTCTCGGGTGGGTCTGGTGACTTCAGCGGCGAGTCCACGGCGGTCTCACACTTCGCAGTGAGAGCTCATATGAGGCATATGGTCCAGAATGAAGAGAACTGAGGACCAACCGCCAGACTTGCTGAGAATTTTACTCGCTTTTCAATCTTGGCATGGCAAATGCCGAGAAATAAGAAATCAATAACCTAATATCGTATCCAGCTAAGGCTTGCTTGATTCGCCCCGGCCTGTTTCATTGGGATGTCAGCTGCAGGTGAAGAAGTACTTCAAGTGCCAGCTGGCTGCACCTGGTATTGGCTTACCCCGAGAAAATCGGAGCTCGGACGAACCCATTTTCACACTCAACGTCACTGTGAATGAGTGATTTCCAATAGAAAATTGCAACAACATCGGAAGACGATGTGATTAAGAGGCTCATATTGACCTACTACTTCACACCCAATCAGTTGTCTCACAATAAGCAGATTCACAGGCCATCAGGGTGCCTGCGTGCCCCACCTTCTACCACAGCTATTTAACGTCGCTCTCACTCTTCAGCTGCTTCGTCTTGCGCCAGTCAACTAGGAAACACGGATCTAAATTTCACAACGAAATCACACAACATCCAGCATGGGAAGACTTCAACCTTCTGTCGGTCAGCCGCCGGCAAGCTTCCGGAAAGCTGCCCGCGCCAAGAAGGCCAGGGCAACTCTCAACCAGCTCATCCCGTCCTTACTGCCAACGCATCCCCGCGCCCGTCGCGGGATAGACGCCGCTGAGCTCATTGTTAAACCAAAGTCACTCCAAAAAGCCCCAGAGATTTCAAAGAATGGGTCATCCACAGTTTCCTCCAAGGATGAGCCTCCACGCCTCATCCTCCAAGTGGCCGACACCCTCACGGCGGCTCATTCTCTTGTCGCTGAGAATTCTGGGCCTGAAGAGGTTCGCGTAGCAATACTCAACATGGCATCACCGCTCACACCCGGCGGCGGGTTTGTCAATGGAGCAAGTAGCCAGGAAGAGTCGCTCTGCATGCGATGCACGCTCCTGCCCTCGCTCAAGGATGAATGGTACCGTCTGCCGGAGCTCGGCGCGATCTACACCCCCGATGTCCTAGTCTTCAGAGGCGAGGATGCCGATGAGGTGTTGGAGAAGAAGGAACGGTGGTTCGTCGACTGCATCAGCGCCTCCATGCTGCGGAATCCCGAGACAGAACGAGACGAGTCGACGGGCTTCAGTCACTATGTCAATGAAACGGACAGGCAGCTGGTTCTGGAGAAGATGAAGATGGTGCTGCGCATCTGCCAGGCCAAGGGAGTCAAGAAAATTGTGCTTGGTGCATGGGGCTGCGGCGCATTCGGAAACCCGGTTGGAGAAGTTGCAGCTGCCTGGCGGAGGGTGCTTCTGCCTAGGATTGACGGCAAGGCGAAGAAGAGGGGTAACAAGGAGAATTGGGACGGCATCGAAGAGGTAATATTTGCCATCAAAGATGCTGGTATGGCGGACGCGTTCGAGTCGGCTTTCGGGAAGGGTCTCGAGCGGGTTGAGCTCGACGAGACAGACGGGGAGGAGGCGAGTGAGGTTGATCCCGAGGAGGCAAACAAGGCGGAGCTTCAAGCCAGGATAAAAGAGCTGGAAGAGCGCATTGAGAAGACTGGAAGTCCGCATCTCAAAGAGGGGTTGAGATCCATACTCGCGGGGCTAATCAGTCAGCTACCTCCAGACCGGAATATTGACGAGGATGGCGATAATGGCGAGAATGAAGATTAACCGGATGGCTTCTATCGATATTCTTGTCGTTTAATAATTATCAAAGCGTGGAGATGGCCATAGAAAACGGGCATAGACGTGGTTTTGGGAAGGAAACTCAGCGTACCTATGCATACTTAAGTAGTCAATCGTACTTACTCTTCGAACTGACATAGGCCACCGACACATGATGGCCAGGCTGCCAAATTTTAACACGAGTTGAGTCCAACCCACTAACCCACCGGTGATACCCCCCCGCGGTAACAAGATAACAATGATATCCATGAGAGGGTGATGACATGGGGACGATGTGCGGAATGCTGGAAGCAGGAGGAGTACGTGTAACCTCATGGTTGGCAGCAGAGGGACTTACTCACGCCCAGTGTAAGAATACATATTCACTCATTTTATCTTACAGATGGCCTTACACACTAAGACCTAATGGTGGCGCGATACTGTGTCTACTTACCCACGAAGACTTGCGGTGGATCTCGGCTGGATGTGAAGTCAGCAAATCTGGGAAGGTTTCCCCGACTCCTCCGGCCCAAACTTCGAGCGCCAGTAGATTCACTGCGTACTACGCAGATAGATTGAAGATATAAATAATCTGACAATGGCATGGGGGCCTTAATAAAGTATTAAAGCTATCACTATTGCAACTTAGCGGTGATGAGATTCTATTCTTCTCTTCTTGCTTGGAGATAACGTTCGGATCTCTGGAGCCCAATTGATCTACTATTTCGTTTGAAATGTTATATAATGCCCGAAACTACCAATATCGTTGTTCTTGGGTAAGAGCCTTTCGAAGATGTAGGCAGACGCAATGACTTAGATACTGAAACCGTGTACTACAGTGCCGGGGTCTCTGGGCTTACGACCGCGCTTTTACTGTCCAAGGACAGGGCTAACTCGGTTACTATTATTGCGAAACACATGCCCGGAGACTATGATGTCGAATACGCATCGCCCTGGGCAGGAGCGACGTTCCAGCCGTGAGTTGACTTTCATGGTTGAATATTTCTCATGGCTGAGGATTTGTCACAGTATGTCCTCAGAGGCCGATAGTCGGTGGGAACGCCAAACCTGGCCTGAAATCTCGCGTCTAGCTGCAACAGTTCCGGAGGCTGGTATTCACTTTCAAAGTGAGTCGCTTGCATGACCTACGCTGCGTCTAAAACACCAAGATCATTGCTAACGAGAACCAGAAACGCACATCTACCGCCGAACGAAGGATATGGAGGGGGCCGATGTCCCCTTTGGTCCCCTTTACTCGCCGAACCCTTGGTTCCGGAGTCTCTTCCCCGACTTCCGCGACCTAAAAGCGGATGAATTGCCTGAAGGCGTACAGTCAGGATGCGAATACACCGGAGTCTGCATCAACACAGCCCTGTATCTGCCGTGGCTCGTAGGCCAGTGCCGTGCGCACGGCGTCATCCTCAAGCGTGGAGCTGTACCGCACATTCGCGATCTCAGTGCTATGCACCACAGTGGTCAGCCAGCCGATGTCATCGTGAACGCATCCGGTCTCCTGGCGCGAGATCTGGGAGGTGTTCAGGATACTTCGGTCGTCCCCATCCGTGGCCAAATTGTCCTCGTTCGTAACGAGGCACAGCCGTTGTTCAATATCTCGGGGACTGATGATGGCGATGAGGAAGTTTGCTATCTTATGACGCGGGCATCTGGCGGCGGGACGGTTCAGGTGGCACATACGAGAAAGGGAATTGGGATGCCGAGCCCGACGCAGAAACAGCCAAACGGATCATTAAGCGGTGCGCGGAACTATGCCCAGAGCTAACCAAAGGGAAAGGTGTTGAGTCGAACGAGGTCATTCGTCATGGTGTCGGTCTTCGCCCCTGGCGCAAGGAAGGGGCCCGGGTGGAGGCGGATCCTGTCATGCTGCCTGAGGGAACTTTGGTAGTACACAACTACGGTCACGCTGGATGGGGGTACCAGGGGTCATATGGCTGCTCTGAGAATGTGGTTGAACTGATCGAAGAGTTTCAGAGAGCCCAATCAGGAACAACGGTTCTGAAGGCGAGGATCTGAGGTAGTTGAGATCATGTGAGTGCATGTAGATTCCAGGGCCAGTACGCCAATTCTTCTTCGGTCTCATATCGAGTAGAAACATTTGGTACATTACGTTCAGATAAAACCAAGCCTGTTTGCATGATAAGGTACATATAAGTGAATTAATTAACCAATCCCTTTGCCCGGCCTCCCGGCGTTTGGGAACGTCTAGAACCACAGGCATGCCGCAACGGACCATTCGCTTAGACGGCAAAGGACACCAAAGTTGAAAAATCTCATCCTACTGCACTTCCCCATTTGCAGTTGACTCTGTAATAGTGCAGGGTTGGAGCAGTGCCGTCGGTAACGCACTGTGGTGGGCTTTCGGCCGGAGTCAGAGCAGTGCACTGGACCGGACTAGTGAGACCCGGGCAGGTAAGAGTTCCCGCAGCCGTAGACGTGCCCTTGTACACGCATCCTTCAACACTCAGCATCTTCGGTAGGTTAAAGGTTCCGTCTGGGAAAGGAACCTTCGATGTATCAACACCCATGGGCCCCGCAAATGTGGTGAGGGTGTCGCAGACAGAGTACTTTGTGCCGAAGGGATTGGCATAGAAGGCCCATCTGTTGGTCGGAAGGGTCTGTCCAAAGACCCATTTCTGACTGAAGGCGATTTAGAGCTCAGCTGTCGGGCTGGGGGCTGGCGCTCCTCCTTCACCACCTGCACTGGTCCTCGTGACAGTGGAGGTTGGTTTCGCAGACGTAGGGATTCCGCCGCCACCGCCAAACATGCCGTTATCGCTGAGCGCAACAAGAACACTGGAAGCCACTGAAGCGAACTCTTCCAAATTGCCTGGCCCTCGCGCCCAATCTGCTGGGGGCGGAAGAAAATAGCCAGGGGCAGGGGTTACAGTTGCAGCGATGGAGGTTCCTGTTGTGTCGCAACCAACGACCTTGCTGCACGTTGACGTACAAGAGCTTGTAGGTGTGGCGATACAGAAGGTACGGCAAGAGCTGTAAGTCTCCGTGGTGCATTCGTCGTCGCCTCTGTCAGGAGGGGCGTTGGGATCGTTGGAGTCGACATAGTCTAGAGCCAGAAGGTGATGTGTCAGTACATGTCATGTCTTATAGCCACTCGGCCTCTCGCGGCCAACTCTGTCACAGTCTTGCTGCAGAAATAATGAAACAAACATACCGTCTCCATTATCCTCCTTGGCGCATGAAGCGCCGACGCAAGTGCCAGTAATGCAGCTGCCAGGTCCGCAGCTACTGCCACGGATGCAAAGAGGTCCCTGACAGCCTCCGCCGGTGTTGCAGAGAATGCCGAAGCAGTCTCCGCCTCTGATGCACTTGGGACCTATGCAAGAGCCTCCAAGAGTGCAAAGGGGGCCGGTGCAGTCGCCTCCCTTGGTGCAGTGGGGACCCTCGCAGTCGCCGCCCTTCTTGCAGTCAGAGCCTGAGCAGTTACCTCCCTTTGAACAATCGTCCCCTTTGCAGTCGCTGCCGCCATCACAGTCGCTCTCGCATGGCCAACTGCAGAAGCTCTTGCACTTCTGTCCGCAGTTTCCCGTACAGCGAGGATTGGGAGGGCCACGTGTGTGCGTGACGACGATGGGAACGATAGTGGTCTTGGAGGTGGTTGACACAACGGTGTTCGTCCACGGCCAGGGTTTGGGGGTAATGGTGCGACTGTTGACGGGATGCGTTGTGCCGCTGATGACAGTATTGTCAATGATAACAAATGGAGGAGGCAACAGGCTTGTTCGTGGGTAAATGACAGTTTTGTTGACGCCAGGGGGGATTGGGACATTGGACAAGGGAATCGCGGCGGTTGTCAACTTCGGAATAGTGAGCGTTGTCGTGACGATGACACTCACGTAGACGCTCGTAGTGGTCGTGCTCCCGTCACCGCCTACGAAAACTGTTTTCGTGTACCAACCAACCTCAAGAGATGTGGTCGAGGGAGGGAACGTGATAGTTGTTGGAGTAGGCAGGACAATCGGTGGGAGGATGTACGTGCATGGGGGCAAGCAGCTGATTGTTGCCGAGCCGCTCGGAGACCTCCAGATGCCCGGGTCAATGTAAACATCGCCCGAGCCACTTCCATCAGACGAGTCCGGGTTGATGCCGATGCCGCGACCTCCCACAGCTAGCTCGAGCCATGCCGCAATCTCGCTGGTGTACCCGTTACGTGTGGTATCGTTGAAAAGGACCGGCAAAAGGCCACCCTTTGGCGAAACGATCTCAATGTTTCCTTTGGTGAAAATGTTGTAGATCCAGAGCGCCTCGGAATAGCTGGTCTCAATGAGTGCCAGCTGGCAGTTCTCCTTGGCCGTACAACCAAGCTGGTTGTTTTGGAAGAAAGAGTAGAAGCCCGCCGAATAGATGACAATATCGGTCGAGTTGATCACTCGGAGGGCCCAAGCGCTCCGGCAAAGGTTATCGGAGCAGTCGGCAAACGTCGGATCACCGGGGAATCCTCCCGCTCCCGCCTTGTAAGGGGTCAAGGCGTTGGGATTGGGTTGATAGTACGGGGTTTCCGTCTGCATGTGACCCATGAAAATGTTGGCGGCCACAAAAAGCTCGTATTGGTACATTTGAGTGTGCTCACTCGAGGTGCCGTACAGCCACGTTGGTCCTTGAGACTCGATGAGTAGACCACGGCCGACGTAGATGGAGATTTGGGTTTTGACATTGAGTGAAATGCCCTCCTCGCTTTCGTAAGCGTCTGCGTTCAGAGGATTGTCCAAGTCATGATCCGCAACCCACAGCCAGATGTTGTCAAAGTAGCCAGACGCCTCGCGGGGGACATGCATGAGCATCGATGCTGCCTTGCACTTGTTGTTGACAGAGCTGGCCAATGCAGGGCAGTCCTTGAGTTGGAGGTCGGTTCCCGCGGCGCCGCCGACACGGAAATGACTGTCCCACATGGCGGCCGAACCCTGGCTGGACTCATGTACGTTCCATTCCATCAGGATACAGCCCGCTGTCGGTCCTTTGACGGTGAACATCATGTCTGAGATTTCAATGACTCCAGAATCCCCTTTATTGCCGACCTGAACCATCACTTTCGGGTCGGACTCGTCTTGGAAGTATGATCCAGTACCCATAATCTGACTCCACATTGAACCGACAATCTTGGATCCAACGGGAATTTTGACTGTGCCCTTGACCATGTAGACACCGGCGGGGAAGAAGATGACGGAACCCTTCTTGCTCGACAGGAGAGTCTTGATGGCGTTGGTTTGGTCACCAGTGCCATCGTTCGCAACGCCGTTTGCGGTGGCAACGACGATGCTCCCGGCGCCCAGTGACTCGTACTGAGGCTTGGAGCGAACGAAATAACGACCGCTGCCGTCGAGCAATCCTTGGGGCTTTTTGACGGCGGGGTTTGCGAATCCGCTCTTTTTGCCAGAACCACTGGGTAGGTACTGTTGTCCAGAAACCCAGTTGTTGAAGTAGAGCGCACCGCCAGATCCCGGAAGAATGGTCTCTCCTCCCGAGACCAAGACGACAGACTCCGAGTTTTCGACAAGAAGATTGTCCAGAACGACGTTAGGCTGGTCTGATGCCAAACGGCCAAGGGTGATGGCGTACGGGACACCGTTGAAGTGGGAGTCAAGAACAGTGATGGAGGCAGTTCCCTGACGCGTAGCTTTGGAATACTCTGTGCAGTCGATGGCGACATAACACGACAGGACGTAGATGTTTTTCCACGTGAAACCCCAGTTCCATACCTGCTTAATAGCAGTGAGACAGGAAGTGAATTGCAGATTGGTGGCTAAAAGTTGTTACTCATGGGAACTTCAAATAGCGTAGAGGAGATATGACCTACCCGTAAACTGCTGAGAGCCGGCGAGGAAGCCAATGTTGCTGCCAGTGAAAGTCAAGTCGCTGACGACACCACCACTCCCGTTTTCCATCAAGATGCCCATTGCTGTTGCAGCTCCTTTGTCGTCAGATACTGCCATTCGGAAGTCGCAGTTAGTGATGCTGGTAGCCTGTCCGACTTGCCAATGGATGCCGGTGGGGACGTATTTCTGGTCGCCCTGGGTATTCTCGCGGGCCATGCCAGTCATGTCAAACACGAAATTTCGGATCTGACGAAGGAAATTACTCTGGTTGATGTACCACTGATGACCATTGCCGCCAGGGATGTAAAAGTTGTTGTCAAACAGCGCAATGCCAGAAAATTTGGCTGAGCCTTTGATGACAGGCTTGCTGTTTGCATCGCCTACAAACTGGGTGAAGTAGTATCTTTGCAAAGGTGGTTAGCTTTGGATTGATTCTGAAGTCTTTAGGAGGTCTCACTGGATGATTGGACTGGAAATCTTGTAGGTTCCAGGTGGAAAGTACACAAGAGCACCCAGTGTTGTGGTCGAACCGCAATCGGCCGCGCAACGGGTTTTGCCCAAGTCAGTCTTGCTCATGACGGCCGCGGCTCGGTTAATGGCAGCCGTGTCGTCTGCCACACCGTCTCCTACAGCACCGAAATCCTTGACGTTACGGTAGAACTGGTAGCCAGACGGGGCAAAAGGCATCTTGCCCGCAGAGCCCAAGGTTGACAGCCAGTATCCGCCGCTCTGGCGCTCTTCTATCTGGCTCTCTGGACCCTGAGGGAAACTTCCATTTCTTTGGGAAGGGGGCGCATTTCGATGAATATCTGCGAGGACTGCGGCGTCCAAAGTCCCAAGGACAGGTCCATCAAGGACTCCCTTGTCCGGAGCTGTTCCTTCTTGGTTGTTGATATTGTTCTTTGCGTAGCTGGGAGCAGGCTGCTCTCTCAAATTAGTACCAAGACATTGATTCCTCTACCAACTCGCGCAGGATGTGGATGATAGTAGAATTCGAAAAGGCAGAGTCTCACCTGTGGAGGTCCAACGGGCAACGGTGGTGC
Organism: Colletotrichum tropicicola; assembly: GCA_025962755.1. NCBI lineage: Eukaryota > Fungi > Ascomycota > Sordariomycetes > Glomerellales > Glomerellaceae > Colletotrichum > Colletotrichum tropicicola. The sequence goes on from JAOWMA010000127.1 coordinate 127,786, forward strand.
GGTGCCGACGGGATCGACTGGCACAGTTACTCCAGCCAGAGCGACTGGAATAGCAGCCAGAAGACTCAGTAAGAATCTCATGGTTAGAATAGACGACCTTATCCAATACAAAGAGGTGGAAGACGAACTACTCAGTCCTGAAGCTTGGGAGAAGGGAGAGAAGAAAACACTGAGTCTTTAGCAAGCTCGAGAGTACCAGTAGGGGAGTTCTTCTTCTCGCCTGACAGGTCGCCACCTGGCTTCGACCGTTGTTCTCTAACCTGACACAGAGAGCACACACATCATAGTCACGGAACATTACGAGGCCTAGGATGTGTTCTGGCCCCGAAAGTGGCCCTCACACATCCCTGTCAACACTTCCGTATTCAAATGTGCGGGATGCGACTGTTAGGGTCGTTCCACGATGCGGGATTTCAGGGGTTGAATTGTTGGAAGGTACATGTAGCTGACAAAAGTCCCAATTTTGGCCGTACAATGCCTGCTGCCCGCCAAAGGCCGAAATGATGTTGTTACGTAGTAAATATATATAGGATGAATCTGCGAATACCTTTAAGTGTTAATTTCTATAGTCTAGGTATATTTAGTAATATTATTATTATTATTCTTACTAAGTTTAGAAACCCCTTACTTAGATAGTAAGATAATAACTTTTATATTTTATAGTAATATAGTTAAGATACTTTTACTATATAATATACTCTCTAAATAAAGTTATTTTTATTAAATAAATATACTTATTAATATAAAAGTATAGTATTTTTCTAATTTAACTATATAGTAAGTTACTATCTACTTAATTTTAAACTTTTAATATCTCTAATATTTTTTTTTTTTAATCTCTTATTTTTTTTTTTATATTTTATTCTTCATTT